>VKOC01010116.1:0-17081 GCA_009364415.1 Spea multiplicata
ATTCTATACAGATCTATATCTTTTTCGGCTCACTATTATTTTTAACCATTTATGATCTCTGTGCGTTTATCTCAGCTCACAAGGAAGCTGTATGGAGCTGACAGGGGGGGGGGATATTGTGGTCTGGCTCAGACAGGTGGGTGAGCTAAATAATTAATAAGGAAGATGTGACGATTTTTAAAATTCTTATTAAATATAAAAATAAATATATATATTATGTAAATATATATATATAGATCTTTTTAAAAAAAAAATAAGCAAAAGATGCTGCGGAAAGGGTTAAGAGGCGGGGCCCGGCAGCCGACGCACCCCACCGGCAGCGAGGCACGGGCGCCTTGTTTATTCGCCAGCGTTGCCCAAGAAACGCCACTCTGGCAAAACAAAGAGCAGGAGACAAAAGGTCTGAGGGATGCCAGGGGGCAGATCCAACACATAACGACCGCACTCCCACCCCCAGGACTCCCAGCCGACACCAACTCCTATGTTTGTCAATTCTCCGTTGAGCCAGGGATATCTTTTAGCAAAAATGGGGGGGGGGGCTAAAATGCGCTTGAGAAGTGACATTAAAGAGCTCCCAGTACCCGGAGGGTTAAACGGACCCCCACAAATACATTCAATCACCCCGAGGGCAAATACGGCTTGAAGCTGAAACCAGGTAAAGGGGCACCGGGGTGGGGGGCTTGGCGATGGCGAAAAGAGACACAGGGATTTGGGAGTGGGACTGGTCTAATAAAAGCGGGGCACGAGGCAGGTATGACTCGGTGGGCTGCGTGGGGGCTAGCAGTCCATAAACAAGCCAATCTCCAGCCGGCTCGGGGTTAGTCGGGGCAGATACGGCTTTGTGGTGTATTGTAAGGGGGGTAATTATGCTCCAGGGATGGGGCAGGAAGTGTGTATAAACACAGCAATGGGCCACGGGGGGCCTCATAAAGCCGGCGGAGTTCTGCGCAGCAGCACGGGGCGGACAGACAGCATAACTCACACTAACAAGCCGGCACATCGGCCCCATCCGGCCCCTGTCTAGTAAAGACTCCAACCTTCATCAGTCGTCTATCCCATGCATGTTTAATCCCCTCACTGTATTACCCTCTACCACTTCTGCTGGGAGGCTGCTCCACATATCTACCACTCTCTCAGTAAAGTGAGACTGAACACAGCATTTGAACTGTTAAAGAGAGCTGTCGGTGCATGCGCGGGGCGCTCGCCTTACCCAGATCCACTGGGAGAATTTACCCCAAACTCTCCGGGTGAAGGGGGCAGATTTTTAGGATTTTTACCCCAGTCTCGGGGTGAAGGGGGTCACACAGTCTCCTCTGATTCAATGATATCTGAGCGTCCCGATTGGTGCTTCTCTCCCTGCTTTATCACAGCTGGAATCCCTGCTTGAACGCAGGTGACTCCATCCAGACTATCGTCAGTCAGGGTTTCCATAGCGACCGTTATTACCATCATCAGGGGCAACAAACAGTGCAGCAAAATGCTAATGGTTGCCATGGAGACTGCACTACTTTTCCCAGTCAACAGAAATGACTCCTATTAACCCCTTAAACCTCCCTGAAAATACTCCGGAGGTGTTAGTGAATCCCCGACCGACCCCCCCCCCACCGGCAGCTCGTCTCCCGATTCCATGCGCACACCGGTGTCTTCTCCCTGCGCCTCTTCTTTATCATTCATTGTTCTTTTGTTTGCAAAGTAATTAAGCCGCCGCCATTAATCAGGGAGATAAAGGGAAGGAGCCAAATACCCCAGGCGAGAGCAGCGGCCGATAACATAGATACGTGGAACAGCCTCCCGGCAGAGGTGGTAGAGGGTAATACAGTGAGGGGATTAAACATGCATGGGATAGACATCCGGCTCCTGAATCTGAGACGAGACCGACGACTGATTAAGGTCTGCGTCGTTACAGACGGGGCAGAATGCGGCTGTCGGGCAGATTCTAGGGGGTCGGTGGACTAACCTGCTATCACGGGGCATCGCGCAGGTTCAAGGCGCATCCCCAGCACGCGCCCGGAGCCTCCTTCCAGCAGGTGAGGGGTTAGGCGCGAGGTCCCGGGGTAATGATTAAACGCGCAGGGAGTCGGCGAGAGGGTACAAGGTCCGGCCGGCGGGGGTAGCGAGGGCTCGTAAAGCACCCTTTTACCCCCCCCTGCCAAGGAGTCTCGGGCCCCGCACGCAATCCTTACTGCGCACGCTATGGGGGGGGGGGCCTCGGGCCGGCTCCGGGAGCAGGAGGGGAGAAATCTTTAAATGGGGGCAAGTAGGAGACCAGCTGCTCCCCCCCCCCCCCCGGCCTAAACTGCCCTCCGTCATCCCTGTCGGCAGGAAATCTATATCGGCTTCAGCATCCGACCTTTTACCTCCCGGCGCATCGAGGAAAACAGAACGTATCAACGAAAAAAAAAATAAAAAAAATACATTAGGAATTTTACCCCAAATTTAAAAAAAATGGGGTAAAAAATATATAATTTAAAGAAAATAAAGGGGGAAAAAAAGGGGAAAGCATTTTTGGGTGGAATTTTTTAATCTGAATCAAAAAAAAGATAGATATTTTTGGGGGCAAAAAAAATAAAAAATATATAATAAATAAAAGCAAAAGGATAAGACTTCTTTTGTAGGAGGGGGGGATTATAATATTTATTTAAAAAAACAAAAAAAAAGCAGGTAAAAAAGCCAAGACCTTTTGGAGGCAAATCTCTACTTTGTCCATAAAAAAAAAAAAAAAAAGCCAAAAAGTAGAAGAAACTGAATTTTCGGGATGTGAGCTTCTACATTTTGTAAAACATCCAAAAAAGAAAAAAGAAAAAAAAAAGTTGCATTTTTAGAATTATGTTTTTTTTGTTAGCTACTAGTTATACATTGCTTCGGAGTTTCTCTCATATCAGAACTGACCTCAAAATATTGGCATTTTGGGTCAAAAGGCCAAAAATTCAGAACAGTATAAAAAAAAAAAAAATCAGAACCCCCCCCAAAAAAAAAATCAAAATCATTCAATTTAGATTAGATTTTGAAAATTTTTGTAAAAGTAAATGGCTGCTGCTCAGACAGAGACCACGAGCGGTCAGGAGACCCCCGCGATGCCCCCAAAGCCGTATAAGGCTGCGTGTATGAGAATTCCGGCGGTCAGCGCTGGGTATGAAGGAACGCCGGACGCGCATGCTTCGTTCTGCGAGGTGCGTCTTCTCGTTAACATTTTATTTGCATTTAAAACAAAGTTTGGGGCCGCGTTTGCATCCCAATAGGAAAATGCCCCCCCCCCCGTGTGCGCCCTGCCCCCGTAGCCCCAGGCAGAGTGTCTGCCCAGTAGAAACCAGCTGATGCTAATCGCCAGGCTATTCTTATACACCCCTCCACCCCCCCTTTGAAAAAAGATTTCCCCACCATAGCTGGGGAGGAAAAAGGAGCCATTTTCACTCCCACTTTCCAACATGCCCCAAGCTCTCTTCCTGCCCCCGTTTCTGCCCCATGAAGGGCAACTCAACCACAATCTACCCACTGACGACCCCCCACGCCGGGGTCACACTCATCATTCCCGAAATCTAGACCCGGATTCGTGGGTTCGAATTGAAGATCAATGGCAAGTTCTTCTGCCCAGCGACGTAAACAATTTGATTGCAAGCACACTCGCCAAGCACCCCCGAAATTAAGTCAAAAATGAGATCTACAGCTGCGGTTCCACTAGTTTCCACGGCGACGGCCTATCAGTCCCTGCTATCGTATCACATGACAGTTAAGCATTTCCCGGCATTAACCGTAAACGAGGCCGAATTGTAACAACGGTGCTTTTAGGGTTAAACCTGGGATTCTACGCCCCGCTACACCCCATTTATTATTTATATATATATATTTAGGGGTGGATTTCAGCCTGGTCGCGGCCCCCCCCAAGACACCTCGCGCTAACCAGCGCCTGAAATTTGTTTGTTTTCCTAAACCAGCGAAGTGGCTCCCCCCCCCTCGGTTGCCCCTGCCGTTGCGATCTCTTTATTCCTCCCCTTCTCTCTCTCCCCTCTCCGCGCTGCGTGTCACACAGCTCGCTGGAAATGCCTAATGAGAATTTGATCTGGCGTCCAAAACATTCCCCGCTCCCTCGTGGGCAGCTGCTTAAGTAGCGTATTCGGTGCAGTTATAATCTGCTTGGTCAATTCTCCGGGGAGGAAAAAAAAAAATAAAGGAGGTGGTGGGGGGGCGAAACTGTGGATAATGTATGCCTTCTCCTCCTTGGCAGACATGATTTTATAACGAGAGACAGAGGGGGGGTGAAGGAGACTTAAGGTTCGGCGCCTATAGGCAGCGCCTGGACCGAGAAGAGCGGATGATTCCCACGGTGGCCTCCAGAGCAAAGAAGTCGAGACGTTCCAGAGGAACCCGATACATTGTTACACGTTAGAACACGTCTGCCCCCGGCGGGGGGTCCGGCCATGTCCCCCGGGGGGGGCCACGCTTGGCTTAGAGACCCCAATGGTGAAAATAAATGTTAAGAAAGCGACCGACCGACCGAGCGTTTTATCGCGTGGACCATACCAACATTCCGGACCGCGGGGGGGGAGGGCCCTGGACAGGTCCACGGAAAATGCGGAGTAACCGGAGCCTGTGATGAAGAAACCCTTCTACCCGTGTTGTTTTCCTCGTATGAATATTTTATTCCGTGTTCTTGACGGGTCCGCCGACTCCACCAAGACGAGGCCTACGCTTTCTGAGGGTGGGGGGTAGATAAGCGGAGCAGCCTCCCGGCAGAAGTGGAAGAGGGTTATACAGTGAGGGGATTTAAACATGCATGGGATAGACATACGGCTCTTGAATCTAAGAACCTATGGGGGGTCCATGTTCCCCATTTTGTGTAACGCAGGGGGGTCCGACTAGTAGCTTGGTGTTGCTACGTGGGGGGCGTAAAGCTGGTTGATCGGCAGCCAAAGAGTTAATAGAGTGGTTTCCTGACACCTCAGGTGTATCTCCCACTGCGACGGACAAACCCACCGGTGGGGCCAATCGTCCAAATAAATATGCGGGTTGCGTTGGGGCGGAAACGCTGTTGAGGAACACGATTTCCACCCCCGCAGCCTTTGAATGGGTTGGGAATACAGGCCATGGAACCGCCGTGAACCGTGGCTTCCTCCGCAGTGTCGCACGCTTCCTCCTGTTGTGTATGTGTCTCTGTGTTTGTGTGCGTGTGTGCGTGCGTGCGCACTCTGCCTGGCTTCTGCTCACACAATAAACCACAACAGCCGAGAGGACACAAAGCGAGAATGGAATGCATTGAGACTCTGTGTAGACCCTGCAGAGGTGCGCGATTCACCGTGACTGGGGGGGGGAGGTGGGGGGGGCTGTAGACACTAGGGTGTGAGAATAAATTAAGAATCTCGTTCCGTGACATCCCAGGACCTCACAAAACAAACCTATGGGCCACAATTCTCCTGGAGGCCACCATCTGGCCATAGAACGCGATCCTCAGTGAAGTTTATCATGGGCCATACCATTCTTTGTTGTAACCACTTTTAAAACTTTGCCCCAGGATAACTTTCTGTAGATTAACCGCCAACGTTTAATCGGTATTAAGGGTTAAATTGTGCATTATCTTGAGGCGTTAAGAAGTATTGACTTGGGTCTGCTCATCTTTACCGTCAGCGTTGGTGGAGGCCCACAGACCATAACTGGCCTCGAGTAGGCCGAGTGCTCTCACAAAAGGACCCTTCAATGGCTACCGAAGGTCGAAAGCAAATGACCCAGAAGGTTGTCGAACGGGTATTTACTGAAGAGCTGACAAAGGCGGGTGAGCAGACGCGGAGTCTCTACGTGCCGGGGCTTTATCTAGAATCGAGAGGTTCCTGGCATATGAATGTAGACCTTTCCACCGCAGGGTGACAGAGACAGATGGCCACTTTCTTTCAGATGACAGAAACAGGGACGACCCCTCGGGTCTTCCTCCTCCTCTACATCTCAGAGTGACAGAGACAGATGGGGGGGAAATCGGACCACGGTATCTAACCACCGGAGACAATCAGAGCTCCGCATTACCCTAGACATTTTTCTAGAGCACAATGATCACCACCACATACCGATCACAGGAACAGAAAGCGGAGAAAGCCCAGCTCACGGGAGCTTACAATCTACACGATGGCATTTAAACCCCTCTAACTCGATGACATCAGGTTTTTTGATGTTCCTCTAAACGTTGGAGGAAACCAAAAATGTGGGGGGGGGCGATTGACAGATAATGTTGGTTTTGTCCCCTGGCAGAAGGTCACGGTTAAGAGGAACGAGGTCTGGTAAATTAGATTTCCGAGGGCCCAACATTAAAAAATCTGCTAAAAGTCGTGTTTCGGTCAAATTAACCCATTACATTCAAGAAAGAGACACATTAGTAGGGAGTTGGTTGAGGTGACCAAAAGCCGAGGTTGCCGGTTGCCCACCGGAAGCCTTCATTGGAACGTTCGTAAGATGAAATGAATAACTAGACGGGGTATTTGATATTTTAGGTGTCTTGGGGGTAGTAGACGAGGACCGAACTGCTACTTATCTTCTCAGAGGTCCATCCACAGGCCACCAGGAGCTCCAGGAAACACGCCAGGCCACCTCAAGACCTTCAAGAGCCCAAGTCATATATATTTATGTCTATATTTCCTGAAGATCTATGGCTTTTACCCGTCTGTGATAAACACGGGATCTGGGAAAATGTCCTCGCTTTGCTGGCTCTGAGAAAACGGAACCCATAGGCCAAGAAAAGCTGGATGGATCGGACGCGACATTGCGGTCCGGCTCGACGAACAATAGACGTAGGGCCCACAACTTGGAAAACGGGTATTACTCAGGAAGTCGGGCCTTGTCAGAGGAAGTTAAGAAAGAAGCGGCGCGCCAGATGATTGGTCCTCTTTGGGGACAGCCTAGCAAGGGTTACTTTTGAAGGACATCAGTGGATTTGCTTGTATTCCGGCCAGAAATTTCCGCGCCTGCCTACGACCGGAGTAACTAAACATACATTGCGTATGGTGGGAATCCAATAAATTTATCAAGCGGGGGGAAAAAGTGAAAATAAAATAAATAATAATTTTAAAAAAATTAAAAATATTAAAAAAATAATAATTAAAAAAATTAAAAATATTACAAAAAATTTTATATTTTTTATTTTTTCATTTTTTTCAATTTATTTATTATTAATATTTAAATAATGAAAAATATAAAAAATGAAAAACAAACAGAATGAAGATAAATTAATAATAATAATAATTTAAAGAAAAACAGTGGTCACAGTATAAGCGCGGCCGCTGCTTCCCCGCATCATCATACTACTCTTACCGGGCGTACGATCCAGCACCTCTGGGGGTTAAACCACAAGTTTAGTCTCATTTAAGTTGCCGGATATAATACACAAGAGAGCATTTTTTCCCCCCCAACCATCCCTTAATAATATAAAAAAAAAAGCCGGGATTAAGACCATTGACCTAGATACACCAGTTGGTTTTTAGCGGCTTTTTTTATTTTATTCCCCCCCGAACGGTATAAGTAAGGGTCGGCGGAGCGCAGTAAAGAGGGACGTCAGGGAGAAGCCTGGAGCTTTCTTTCCAACGGACCATGAAATGCTTTTTTTTTTTTTCCTTTTTCCTCCTCATTCTTTCCCCGAGCGTTCTTCCTTGGCTCCACGCCACCCTTCTAGAACCGAGCTGGGTAGAAATAAAAATGTACGTTCTATTTACCATACAGAGACAATTAGATGCCCCTTTTTCCTCCCCTGATGCCCCTCTTTTCTAGGAGGTCAGAATGTTTGCTGGGTATGAGGGGATCGCGGGGTTCTACTGCCCTAAAAGCCCAGATAATGTGTATAGAAACTGCAGGGAAGGGGTTTTATCAACTAAACGGTGTAAATAAACCCCATTAGTCTTCTAAATGCCCCATTCGGTGACACAGATGCCCGGCAATGGGGCAGAAAGCCTTTAAATCTCACGTGGCAAGGATTCTGCGATAGGATGCGGCCGTAAGGAGAGCTCGGCTTCCTCCGCGGCGTCTGTGATATAAGACCTCGGTATACAAAGGGGAGGGCGGCTGAAATAATCTCAACGCAAGCAGATCCCCTCGTGACTTTTCTGTTACACCGGGACTCTTGGCAGGTATTCGATGGAACAAACAGCTGGAATCTGTATGGGAAGTCAATCAGAATTCAGAGGATTTGTAAAACGAATTCAACTGGCAGATTCTCAGGGTTTTTACCCCAGTCTCGGGGTCAATTGGCAGATTCTCAGGGTTTTTACCCCAGTCTCGGGTGAAGGGGCAGATTCTCAGGGTTTTTTACCCCAGTCCGGGTGAAGGCAGATTCTCAGGGTTTTTACCCCAGTCTCGGGGTCATTGGCAGATTCTCAGGGTTTTTACCCCAGTCTCGGGTGAAAGGGGCAGATTCTCAGGGTTTTTACCCCAGTCTCGGGGTGAAGGGGCAGATTCTCAGGGTTTTTACCCCAGTCTCGGGGTGAAGGGGCAGATTCTCAGGGTTTTTACCCCAGTCTCGGGGTGAAGGGGCAGATTCTCAGGGTTTTTACCCCAGTCTCGGGGTGAAGGGGCAGATTCTCAGGGTTTTTACCCCAGTCTCGGGGTGAAGGGGCAAATTCTCAGGGATTTTACCCCAGTTTTGTGGAGAATGGGCATTATTGGAGCCATTTGGCTGCCGCCATTAGAGAGTCGCTGCAATAGGGTCTGCGTGACGGGCCGTGAAAGGGTTAACACTTGGAATTTAGGTTATGTGCATATAACACCCCCGACACCTATAGAGGGGGGGGCTGCAATAACGCACGCCTGTCACCTATAAACACCTGCGTGTCTGCAACACGCCATATGCCGCTCCTTATATATTCACAAAAGAACCCCCCCACCCCCATCAGCACTTCTCGGGTGCCCAGGATGCCCAACGAATAACAAATTATAGAAGAATAACATTTGGAGTCATATAGTGCCAGCAGAGTCCGTAGCGCAAATTTAAACAAAAAAAAAGTTTTTTGGACCAAAATATAAATAAAATTAATAAATAATTTTATATAAAAATATATATAAAATACCCTTTTCAGCGTTTTTTTGGAGCGTTCAGAAATAATAATAAATAAATACAAATAAAATTCTAGGGTCACAGAAGGATGCCAAGGGTGCCCAAAGTTTAACCCATTGCGGATTTAACCTGTTCCCTGACAAAAAAAAATCTTTAAAAAAATAATAATAATAATAATAGTAAGAAATAATGTTTTATTTGGTATGGGATGTCCCCCTGGAAGCAGGAACCTCTGGAGGGGCGAGGGGTTAATTGCGTAACACCGCCATAGCCGTGATCACAGATTTAACCCTTTTCTCTACCAAGCCAAACCCAGACCGGGCAAATGATCAAGAAAAAAACACAAATTATATATATTTAATTTATTAGGTTCATGGGTAAATGATTACCTCTGGAAACAGGCAATTGCGGAGGGGAAGGAAGGGGGTTAAGGGGTTAATTTGGTCACAGCAAGAGCATCGCTGGCGCATGTTCAAAAGCAGTCCTCGGCCAGCGCATAATTACCGCCACTGCAGTGTTCATTAGTCCCCTTTACGCCGATCCTCTGCTAACGAGACGCAGGAAATCAATACCCCATTCTGCGGGGCGATTGTTCTTGTGTCAAGAGTTGCGTCGGGTTCGGAAAGCCAATCTTAATGGCTAGATGCCCCCCTCCCCCCCCAATGACACAATGGCGGTGGTGGTCGGGGGGGGTTATTTATAAAGGTGTTATTCCTGTGCAAAGTGCCGCAGTCATCCGTCCAACCGATGAGATGGGTTTATTTTATTTATTTTTAATTTATGCAAACTGCAAAACAATAAAAAAAAAAAAAAAAGGGAACGGTAAAAAAAAATAATTTTTTTTTAAAAATAAAATAAATAAATAAAAATAATTGCAGACGCCAACTTCCACCAGGGGGGTGAGTGACGCGATGGCATAAAAAATACGGAGGCTTCAGTAGACGGAGACATCATTTATTGGGCCAACAAAAATTAGGAAAAGAAAAAAAAAATTGCATAAAATTGCAAGGCCTCGGAGGTCTCTCCTTCAGATGGAATCGTGAAAGAGCTAAACTGATCTAGTTTGAGATAACCTGCGTCACAGCGTTGCGTTTATGCAATGGTTCGGTTATGCGAGATACAAGGAATTAGAAGACCTAAGGTAGAGAATGAAGACAGTGTCCATGAGGGCGACCAGATGGTCCCTCATCCACCTGAGGACGTAGCACATTCTACGGGTCAGAGGAGACCACCGAGACACCTCAGATCCATCTATTGATGGAGGTTGAAGGACTTCCAGCAACTACCTGGGAGTAGTAAATGTAGGAAGGAAACGAGCGAGGAGAGGACCTAAGGTCAGGTGAAGATAATGTCCATGTGGGTGACCGGATTATCCCTCACAGCTTTGAAGCCCGGAACATTCTATGGGTCAGAGGAGACCACCTTGTGACACCTCAGATCCTTCTATTGGTGGAGGTTGAAGGACTTCCAGGGTCTGCCCAATAAAAATGTGGTAGATGTAACCAATGAGCCAGGAGGAGATGCACTCATGGCCTCCGTGCTGTGGGTTATGGACCAAGAGTGGTCATCGGGAGCTTAAAAGGCGGCCCTCAGAAAGCACAAGAAGCATGAAGGATAGGGCCGGGGGGGTTAAAAGCCAGTAATTGAGAAGTAGGGAGAGCAGTGTGTATATATATTTATATTTGTTTACGATGGTGGAGAAGGTCCTTGTGGGTTCTTCTCCTTCTTAAAGCAGCATAACCCACCTTGCAGTGGGAGTCATATGTTTAATATCCTCTACCACCTCTGTTGGGAGGCTGCTCCACTTATCCTCCCTTTCTACTATATGTCAGACTGAAGAGATATTTTCAATACAGCGGTTGGGGGGGTGATGGAGGTTTGTTCGAGGATCTCATTGTATAGAAATCCTTGAAGGCATCAGTGGTATTTATCATCCAAATCCCCCCTGGGGGCGATATGAATCCCACAGCCGAATCGATACCCCTGCCTAGTCTTCCCCGAATTAATGAATCTGTATCATTCCAGCGAAACCTTTCATCCTCCGCCATCTTTACTGCCAACAAGGAGCAGAGCCTGTGTCGGGGCCAGCATCATACGAGGACTCAGAACACTAAGAACATCTCGGAGGTGGCCATTTCCCATAACGTTCACCAATGCGGAGGAGACATTCCTACCCCAGGAAGAGAGGAATTTACCCCCGCACCCCACTCGCCTGCTAAACCCTTAAAAGCCCTGCAAAGGGCTACCGGGCTCCCGATCTCCACTGCACCCAACCCACTAAGTGCCCACAAGTCACTGAACCAGGACAGGCCAGGGGGTGATCCGTCCTCTCTCACGGATTACGGGACACAATGCCCTGCTTGTTCTCTCGAAGCCGACTCCACCGGAGATAATAATTGGAACCCGATCTAGGCCCTTATTTTCTTTTCGTCGTCTGGAAATGTAAACAAACGCCGAGGGGAAATGCTAACAGGAATATACTCCGAATGCTTTCCATAGTTAAACAGTAACCTGCGAGGAGATGAGATTTGGGGTGGAAGCCAAGCGAGAAGGAGGTCAACATGAGGTTCTACCAGTTGAGGGTCCACCATGATGTTCAGGTCCTTCTCAACCAAGTACCTTTACTGGGGGATCTCTCCGGGTTGGCCCTGGAGGTTCAGGCATTATCTCCGATCTCCTGCTACCCCCCACGGCATTGTTGGCGCGTAATGGTCAGATCTGCCCTCTACATGGGTCCACCAGTTGAGAGTCCACCATAAGGTACCAAAGCCTTTATCAACCTCTCTCCAAATAGGGATCTCTCCTGAGCATCAACGGTGATCTTCTACCACCGCCCCCCCAGGCAGATAGCCCCACAGCGTCCCCTTTTTACAGAGATTGTTCCAGAAACACCAACGGCTGTAGGACCCAGTTTCTCCAAGCAAATCCCACCGACATCCACAGCAACCAACTTGTCTAATGTGTACAAATACGCAACTGGCAATTTATCGCTTTATTTCTCCCCGACAATGTTTTGCTTTCATGAAATTTTTATACGCAAAAACGCCAAACATTTTGTAACAAGACACATAAAATAAAAAATATTTTTAAAAAAAACAACACGGTCTCCCACTGCTTCGACAGACAGGTCTCCAATCTGTCTATCTCCTGCGTCTGCTAATAAGAAACTTGTAAGAACTTCTCGATGGCACCGAGTCAAGAATAGGGAAGGGCTGATAACGCCGACAAGGCTGGAAACCTTGGCACGGAGAACAGGAATTTTTTTTTTTTTTATTTTTTTTGTGGGAAGGATTTTTTTTTGCAAGTTATCTGGTTAGTGAAATGTTCCTAAAAAAACACAAAAAAAACATAATTTCCCAAAAATTCCAGCCTGACATCCTTGCTTAGACTACCTCTGATTTCAGATTTAAAAAATTAAAATAAAAAAAATATTAAATATTCATGATTTTTTTTTAATATATTTTTATATATTTCTTTTTTATTTTTATATTTTTAATCAAACTTCTTGATGACAGAGCTGCTGTGTTTTTGTGATGTCATCCTAACGAGACTCTTAGTTGGTTCCAAGGTGGGGAAAATAACCCCTCCCCCCCCCAAAAAAAACCTCGAAAAACAATAATCTCACCAGATTTTTGTGGTACGGCAGAAAAAAAAAGGAGAAAAAAATAAAAAATACAAAACATAGGAAGGTTGATTCTCGTTCTCCTTGTGTTTTTACGCGACTTTACCCCAATGTCAATAAACTTCGAGGTACGTCGGCTCGGCTTCGTAGGAGTTACTCGATCTGTAAACATTAACCAGATCCTTATTGTAAGACAGAGAGATAGCGAACGCCGAGGCAAACACGCAGAACGCGTCGGCCATTGGAAATAGGAAAGGAAGGGGGGGGGGGGCTAAGCAATCCAGACTCTTGTTTTTGTAAGGTTCTAGATCTTTCTCTCTGGGGCATAAATGGTTAATTGATTAACTCTTCGGTTATGCACGTGAGGCAGAAATATATCGATTTAATCCATAGAAATACGGTATGGTAAAACGCGTGGGGCGTGAGCTGCGCATACATGATTAGTATTATTGGTTTATATAGCGCCGCCGTATTCCGCAGCGCTGTACAACGGGCAAACGGGACAGCACAAGCGGAGCAGTGTCGCATAAAGTGTATTTGTAGGAAGCGCAGGTGTGGAGGGGCCTGTACAAAGGAGCTTGCAATCTAGAAGGAGTTGAGGTTATTTCTCAAGAGGTAAAAGGTGCCAACAAGAAAAATAGATTGTCAGCTCCCAGGATCAGGGCCCTCTTCTCTCTCTATCTCTCTGTTCCTCAGCATCACTGTTGAGTATTTTCACGGACTTTGGATTGTAGCAGCTATAAACAAGCGCGATGCACGAAACCGACCGGAGATGTTACTATGGTGACTGCACCACTTTCAGCATGGGGGGGGTTGCGTAAACCACCAATGTAAGGGGAGCCCCAGCCAAGAAGAGGAGGAGGAGGAGGACGGCGCAATTTGTGTCTGGCAGGGGGACTTAAAAAGGTCACGAAGCGCGATTGTACTTCCCCGCAGGAAGCAGAACAATGCCAGAGGACACACACACACTTCCCCCCAGCACCGGGACCTTTACCCTCCCCAAACAAACATCACAACATGTTTGTGTTGACTGCGCTACACACCCTTTCACTGCCAGAAAGAAAACCCGCCAAGGCCAGGGACGCGCATAGCAGGACAGGTGGGGGGGGGGAGCCGTGCTGGGGGTATAGGAAGCAGGCGTCAATTAAAATTAATTTTTTGGTATTTTATTTTATTTTTTTTAACCAAATTTTTTTTTTACTCTGGATTTCTACACCCCCCTTGGGAAAAAAAAAATATATATTTACATATATAAAAAAATAATAATAATAATATATAAGCATGACAGCCCTGAGCTGGCACTCTAAGAAAAAAAGAAAAATAACCCCCCCCCCCCACCGCAAAAGAAAAAACCCAAACCACTCCAGACAGCTGGTTACCTGATCAGATTTCGAATTCGCCCCCCCAGGGGACAACACCGCACACCCAGGGGAGGGGGGGGGGAAGGTTTACCAACAGCTAGTTCTCAGGGTTTATCTGACCACCAACCCTCCCCAAGAAAAAGCCCCAGCCACAAGCCCCTCCCCCCTCGGTATAATATACTTTCTTTATATAGTAAGGTTGGCAGCATTATTATAAAAAAAAACTGCTTTCTGGAGCCTTGTAAGAGAGAGAATGCCGGACGGTCCAACTAAAACTAAAAATTCACTATATTTAGGTAAAAAAATAAAGCGACAGAATCCAGAGGGGAACAAAAAGCATTAAAAAAAGGGCCTTGAAGGAGGCCCTATTTTTGACTCATTTTGGGTTGAAAATCTAGTACAATTTAAAAGTTAGCTGTAAGTTACAAAATCCTTGCTCGGAAGAAACATTTTTTTAAGGTTAAAACAGAGCAAACATTTTCTGTGCCCTGACTAGCCGGCCTACTCGCGGTATCCGACATTTGGCCCAGGAGGAGACGTTTGTCAGCTTAGGTCTTGGGCTCAAGTCTTCTCACATGGGGTCAAACTAGGCTATTGAAAAGAGACAGAACTCGGATTGTTCCGATGAGGTCAGTAGGAAGTCAAAAGTCTTGGTTCTAGATTTCTTGAGGGATCTAGAACACGGAGAGCACAGAGCCAGCTGTGACCTACAGGACTAGTAGCCGAATGGTTCTTCTCTGCCTGCCACCCCAACGCGTCCCCAACCCCCTCACTCATAGAGAAGCCAGGTTCAAATGGCACCAGAGGGCCCTTCCGTGTCCTTAAACCTCACCAACGCATTCTAGAACCATAAACACCATAGAAGAACATAGAACATTTTTCCCATGTACCACTTTTTCGAAAAGTACACATAAAACATGTATTTTCACAGAAAATTGGTATATATAAGACGTGAGATGTCCACAAAAAGGTTGTCCTCTCCAGTTTTTGGAAGTACCTGCTACGGCGTTTAGGTCATATTGGATAATATGGCCTCCTGGAGCAATGAAGGCTTCCTCCAACCCCAGGCTATACTCAGAGGGGTAAGTATGTCACAGTACGCTCTTCCGACGTTGAGTAAGAGCGTAGATCATTACAACCTTGGAAGTCAAGCGCTATACGATAGATCAGTATTGGGTGAACAGAGGCTTCCATCAAGTTCATGTTTTGGGCATTTGAGACTCCGAGCCGCATGGAAGACGGACAAAAGAGAACTATGAAATTCGGACAAAAACACCAAGCGGCGGCGCGGAGGATCGAGAACGACCCCACCACGATCCCGCGCAACAAGGAACCAGTCACAGAGACGTCCGTGAAAAGATACGACTTCAAACCAACGTATAGAGACATTCCATTCTCGGAATGTTTCGCAATAAACCCTCGGGCCCAGCAGCCATGAGTAGCACCGATCCCATACAGTATCATGAACTGGAGAACTCTACTAAAATTAACATATCGCTCACCAAAAAGACCAGGGGGGGGTTAGTTACTCACTGGGGTGCCAAGAGAGGCATTTTGACTCATTTATGACCGGTGGGGGGAGGGGGGAGCTACACACCCTAGAGGGTTTTGGCACTATAATATCCCACTGTAATGTTTACCCCCCCCCCAAAGGAAACAACTTTTCCTCTAAGAGATTACTAGGTTTAAAAAAAAAAACAAAAAAAAACCTACTTTTTTATTATTTATTCTTTTTCGCGATAAATTAATGCCCAAAAAAAAAAATATTTGTAAAAATGTGTAAGAAAAAAAAAGTATTAAAAGAAAGCGATTTAATAAATGAATGAGCTGAAAGAAAAAGCCAAAAAATAAAAGATAAATAAATGAGAAATAAGAAAAAAAAGCAGAGGCTACATTCAGTCAGCCCCCATCGAGGCCGAAATTCACACGTGCTATGTAGCAGACCCCGCAGCTCAATGTGACTATTGTCTGGAAGCTGGTGTTTCAACATCCTAGTCTTGAACTGAAGAAGAGAAAGGTGGGGGCGGGGAGAAAAAGAAGACTAGCAAACGAAAAAAAAAAAAGAAAAAAAAAGGAGGAAAAAGAAAAAGAAAAAAAAAAGAGAAAAAAGGAAAAAGAAAAGAAAAAAGGAATCAGTCCAGCTGCTAAACACCCCCTCCATTGTTAGAAAAAATTGATACCACAATAAAGATGCAAACTTACCCCTCAGACCCCCCAAAAAAGTCAATGATGGTCTTTTAAATCCTGCTCTCTCTAAGTGCCCTAATGGAATAGGCTAAACTGCAAGCCCTGCTAATTGGGGATCTCCTCCCCCAATATTATCCCCCCCCCCTCCATTAAAAAGGTGTCACGCTGGTGACTTTCGTTATTCGCCCGGTAAAGTATTTACCTTGGAAATTAAGGAATAATTACAAGAACAGGAAAAGTTTTTGTTGTTGTTTTTTTTTTTTTTTAATCAAACATTTTTGATTAAAAACTGTTTTCACCAACATGCTTCCTGTAGCAAAAAAAGGTTTTTTTGGGTGTTTTTCTTTTTTTTCCTGGCCCTTTTGCATGTAAAAAGGTGGTAAGAGTGTGGCGGGGGGGGGTGTCGTCAGACTTTATCTTAAATCCACTGATTATTTTTTGTGTAGTATGCTGGAGATCCCTTTAGCGCCAACTTATTAAGGCAATAATGACCGTAAACAGTCCTCCAGGTAATTAAAAGCAATATATTACAAAAAAAAACAGTATTTTTGATCCAAAAAATAAAATAAAAGCAAGATTTTTTTTTTTTAAATCCCTTCGTACTTTTAAACCTTCTGCTGTTGTGGGTTTTGCCATCTGCACAAATCATTGTGAATGTCCATTTTGTAGCAGACAGCTTGCATAGGTGGCTTCCAAAAAATAAAATAAAAAAAAAATACTCTTGGTAATTCTCAGACTCCCTCCGCCCCCCTCTCTCCCTCTCTCCCTCTCACCATCTCTTTGGAAACCTCTGAAAGAGCATTTGTTCAGGCTGCCAAGTTAAATCCTCCTTTCTCATGTCAAGGCTTTAAAAACGCAGACAGAACACCAGCTACGGCGAGGTCCACTGAAC
>VKOC01010122.1:0-16436 GCA_009364415.1 Spea multiplicata
TATACATATATACACATACATACATACATACACACACACACACAATAGTGCCTATGCTACCGCAGACAATGAATTTTCACCGTGACCACCTTTTCAGCTGTAGCTGTATACTACTGTAAACAGTGTCGCCGGCCACAGGTTCTGTATCATTTATATTACCTGATATTTGCATCAACGCACAGTATGTACTGACAACCTAATGGCTTTTAGCCCCACCCATTTGTTAGGTTTGTCTTAGTCTGCAGGCTAAAGGTAAGTCCTTCTTGGTTTTGTGTTTAGACTCAATGTTTAGTTTGAGTTTATTGAAATTTCAGTAGGCAGGGTTTAGCGCTAGGACCCACCGAATATTGGAGTACTTTGGCGTAGTGGTGGACTAAGCATACTATGGCCATATGATGTTACGGAATCTCCAATTGTTATCTTATAGTCCTAGGCTAGCTCCTGTATTCATGTTTGTCTGTCTCTTATGTACCTTTGCCCTCTTTTCCCTGTATCAGTTAAAATATCCTATCCTTGCTTAAAGGAGAAGCGTTCGAGGATTCCGGCTCCTCTCTCCATCCCTTGTGTTCCTTGTTCCCTGTCCCTTGCTCGCTCTGTCCCCCTTGCTCGCTATGTTTCTGCTGCTACTCTGCTTAGCTTCCCTACTCCCAGCCGGCAGCATCCTCCACATTTGTCTGGTGAGCTATGTCTCATGCCTGCTCCAGGGTGCCTGCAGGATATCACTGTTTTGTTCTGGACATCCGCTGCTATGTCAGGGCGCTGGTATGTGGCTGCACAACCCTAGATGGCCACCCGGGTGAGTGCAGTCGCCCTGCACCAGGCCCTGTCCAACTCCACTACTCCTTCGCTACTCCCGAACTCCATCTTTGGGCGCTCAAAGCCATTAAAGCCGTTACTGAGCTCATTTGAAAACATCCTTAGTCTTTTTTATTTTCAGTTGCGCTTAACAGTGGCACAACAATGATTTGTCCCTGAAATATTTAGTGGCGCTAACTAAAGTATTAGTTAAGAGGATATGAATCATTTTGAATGATTTTACAAAAATGCACAATTTCCCCCTTTGAAGGTGAAAGACAATACGGAGAGTTGCCTCAAGGCCCGACTTTGACAGGGTTGATAGCAAAGAGGCCAGCGGTTTCCCTGCCGCTCTTGAATCATGTTACACACATCAAGATGAATCCACAGACCATCATGTCTCTACATGCATCATCAAAAGGTCTGTGTGTGGGTTTGGACATTCTACCTAAGCTTTATTGTTGGCTTTTTATGTAAAGGTAAACTGCGGGATCGCACAAGCTCGGAGCAAAGGTCCCTTGTTTTAAATATATATTTTCAATATGATCTTTTATACTCAGAACACGTCGCTCCTTTCATTGGCTACCGGGGAGGGGCAAGTACTTTCTTTGCTCTTCGTTGCCCTTCGTGGGCCCTGAGGGGAAGTGTTGTGGCTCAAAAGGAGTATCACTCATCAGGCGTGCCAGGTCTTGAGTGACAAAGCACTGGAAGTGCAATTAATCTGATATGACAAGTGACAATCTGTTATGCTTTGTGTCGAACGCAAACATACTAATGTTTGCAATGGGCTTAGGGGCTGGATATGACAACTCATTTTTATGACCTTTCCCAGTACCACACAGTGAACCAAACCACTGGAAAGATTTAGAAAGCATTGTTTAAAGTGGTGCTTTTTCTTTCATATTTGCCTTATAAGTAGTATAAATGTTATAATAAATGTTATAATGTAATAAATATTATTCCAACATTAAGTTCAGAGCTTCCAAGTCATTTATTTGAAATTTATTTTTTTTACTCAAATTTCCTTGTTAAAATGAGGGTGGGTGTTATACGCCAGTGCGTGTTATACGCCGATAAATACGGTAAACATTGAGGTAAAGGAAGAAACATATACACCAGATGATCAGCATATTAAAATACTTGGATAACCAATAAATGAAAGCAAATAAGAATATATATTCTTTCCTTAATTAACATACCTTTGGTATGATCATTGGTTTAGAGTTAAAGAAAATATATTACACCCATTAACATATCAAGGCTGACGAACAGTGTTCATAGATGTGTCTTGTTTGTATCAGCCAAAATTATCCATAATAAAAGTATTACTGAAGTCCGCAAACTAGTTTCCATGTTTAATTCCTAGTGTTTAGCTGTGATGAGCAAGCACAGCTGTACTTGCAGAGGAGCAGACATGATTAGCATGGGCTTCTTTGTGCAGAAGCTGTGAATAGAAGAGTCCGCTGTGCCCATTAGAGAGATGAAAATAGGTTGTTGCGTATTCCAATCAATGCACATAAACCAAAAACAGATTATCAAAATAAAACAATGAATATAAATACGGTATAGCACGCATATTTCATGGTTCATGTAGCTTGAGGATTTCAGTTAAAGCCCTAGTTCTGTTTGTGCCAGCAGGACCAAATCACCATAAAGGTTATGTGCCAAATCCCTCTTTTTTTTATTGTACCACCATCCAACTATTCATGCCCCACCAATTTATGATCATATTTTGTTCTGTCATAGTCTATAGCCTGATTGATGTAGCCTTTTTTAGATGTAGGCATTCCATGGAAGTTTTGGGGATGGCTCTCCCTATCCATTTCAATGGATAATGCAACTGAGAAGGATGAACTTGCTAAACTGATTGAGTTTGTGAATGTCAAAGACTTACTTTCAGGGCACCTACTAGTACAACTATTCAAACAACAGGTGAGAATATTTTCTCCCTCCTCCCCGGTTAGTTTCCCATAGGGCCATACATTTTGGGAAATGGACCAGCTGCCTTGCTCCACCATTTTGATGTTATCATGTCCAAGATGTTATACATAACTCAAGTTCTCTAGGTTTGATGAAAACAGTGAGTAAATGGGTCATCTGTAAACAAAGTATCTCCAGATTCTGGAGGGTCCACCAGAAAGACATAAAAGTTAACAAAAGTCCAGCACTAGATCTTAGGGTGCTTTCAGACATTTACACAATCATGAAGAACAGGTCTTAAAACCTAACGGCATGTTAATAGGATTGGAATTGCTTACTTACTGGCAAAAACTCTTTTCTCACGCATTAACCCTTTTATGTCAGGATGTCTCTCTCATTGAAACTGTGTGTTTCATTTTCCATTTAATATACTGGTATAATTTCTTTAAATTAATATATTGAATCAATTTCTGTACCTTGCCCAGTATTCGAGCAATGGAAATGTATTACAATATAATACGTCTTGGCTGCAATTAAAACTCTAAACTATTTAGAATGCAAACTTGTCTGGTTTTTCGTCTTGTCTTATGCTTAGGTCACCCTTATATTTATTTTATGCAAAACAGTCGAACGTACAGTGCTCAAAGGCTCCCAAATGTTTTCAACACTGAGGATCAAGTTATTCAAACTATAGAGGTGATCTAGTTGTTCTTAGAAGTGAAATATATATGTTAAATATATCTTATAAAGTATCATTGTTAGCGATGACATACTGTATATGATATCTCAGTGGGGAAAAAACGTTTACTACTCTATTAACCAGTTTATTTCGATCACTATTATTGTGTATAATTTACAAAATATTTCTGCAACCAATGGAAAAGTAACAAGGTTAAAAGGAACACATGGTTTCAGACATTGGAAGCTTACCAAATGTGAAAAGGGTCGCTACCCCATTACAAAGTCATTTTATAAGGGTGTGTGTGGGATGGGTTCTTAAATTTCTTATTGCTCAAGGGTTGAAAAAAGAAAAAGACAATAGACGCTAGGTTTGACTGAAATATCATGTTATCTGCCATGCTAGCTTGTGTGGTTTTATGTTTAACATTCCTTGTCCTTTATAAATTACATTATTGAGTTGTGGTTATCGAGAAGAAAAAAAAAGTAAAATATATTTAGGGAATTAATTCAATGTTTAATTATTATTTATATATATATTTCTGAAAAAAACAACATGATCAGTCCTTCCATATTTTATATTTTGTACCCTAATATTCTTGCACATGAATTCAGCAAATTATTTTTTAGGGGTGAGGTATGGCCACAAGGCATTGGGTCAGGCAAGGGTTCTGCAAATCTAGTCAATAGTACTAGTATTTACATAGAATGGAGAACACATTCAGTATGATGCTAAAACACAAATAATTATCATTGGTTCACACCAGTACGCCAGAACTGTGGCCACCAAATGCGTTCCAGGTCTCTCTAGAGTAGGGGTGTCCAAGCTGCTGCAGAACTACATCTCCCATAATGCTCTTTTAGCTAAGGGGCTGGCTGAGGAGTATGGGAGATGTAGTCCTGCAGCAGCTGGAGGGCCGCAGGTTGGACACCCCTGCTCTAGAGTATTTTTGCATTACATATTACATGTATATGAGAAAGTGACTATGTATGCATGTGTTTATATGTAAATACATTATGTGTATGTATGTGCGTTCGTGGCAGCCAGTGGTGATGCCATTTCAACAGAACCAGAACATTTTTATGGGCATAAAAAACCTGGTCTGCATCATAAAGCTTGCACCCTTTTGTGATCTTGTGGTGTTTTGAAACACTCGATCAGTGGGGTGTCACGCTTACTGCATTGGTTATCAGCTGGGGGAACGCATCTCAGAGGCGACACTTGAGAAAGTCACAGAGACAACTGGTGTTGCTAGGAAACTGTCTTAGGCCAATTTAGCTCAGTTTTATTTTCTCTTCTTCCCCTCTGGTTTACAAAAAAAACATTATGATGTCTCAAACAAATGAACAGATATTTTATGATAGCTATTCAATTTCTTCTGGTCATCCTTGCTCTGTCCCAATTGCCTCTGTAGCCACTGGATATCATATATCATGTTATTTTCTTCAGAAATGAAAAAAAAAATACTAAACTAGGCTGACCAGATGTCCTTGTTTTAAGGGTTCAGTCCTCTGATTGAGACTTCTGTCCCTGGTACCTACTTGCCCCAATATTACCAATCAGCATACATGGGCCCAAACTTGTGGCTTAACCTGGTTCTATCTTCAGTCTCTGGTCAGGGAGTGGCATTTGGTCCCAGGTTCTGCTCACTCCTGCTCTCTGCCCACCCCCTGCCTACAGCCAGACTACTCCACGTGCCTTTAAGGTCTGAGGGTAGCCCTGCCCAGTGACTGACGCCATACCCCGACAGGGTCAACTCAGCCTTTCATCCTTCCCAGGGTGATGAGTACCATCTATTGGGTAATAATAACAGCTATTATTCAACTGCCAATTCAGTAAATTCTGCGTGGGAGCTAAAAGCGCTTTGAGTCCCATTGGGAGAAGCATACTAGTTATTATTACCGATATAAAAGAAGAAATAAAAAGGTATTCTTGCTTAAGTCAAGTGACGGTTAGTTTACCCAATAGTGGTCGAATTGCATTTTGCATACAGAGTCAACCTTCTATAATACATAATATTACAGATGTGAACATGATTGATCCTTCCGCAGAAAATATTACTTGGAGTTGGTCATTGATGAGCTGAAAATTGTTAATCGTTGCTGAGCTACGTCAAGCCCCCTTTTCCTGTGTGGCAGGTTACGACAGCCTATTTAAATGCTTATTGTTTAATCAATGACCTTGATTTAGGGCTGGCCCCATCAGGCCTGGCACCCAGGCAATAGACTAGGGCACCAAATGGCAGGGATGTCAGCCGGTGTCAGTCCCCTGAAAAGTGTACAGAGAACAGACTTCAGTAGAGACTGCTAGTAAACGTAATAGTTATTTCACAAAATGTATCACTTCTGATGGGAGGCTAATACAATTTAAACATGCATACAACAGCATACGGCTATCTTTAATCTAAAACAAGACCAAGGACTGATTAAGAATATAGTGTTTAAAGCAAAAATGGCAAAGCAAATGGACTAAATGCTTTTATCTGGTAGCAAATTCTCTTTTTCTATCTGTTGGAATCTATTTAGTTGAATTCTATCAAGATTTACAATAAAATTAAGGCCTCAAAACAAAAATGTTGCAAATGTTTCCAGTGCCCAAAAAGTATAAAAAGGTTAAAATGTTGTAAAAAAACTTATTTGAAGAATTACTTCTTTATGAATAATGAAGAATAATGAAAATACTAAACATACTTTACAGAATTTAGTGGAAAAGATCAAGATACTTTTGAAATTAAGGCTTATTAAGGATTCAGACAATCGTCCCATGAAATCATGTCTCCCCACGACAGAAAAAACGTGCAATCAATACACCGCATACGTATTTTTTGGGTATGTACACTATATGGTCATTCACACAGGATATGATCTATATACAATATGCATACGATTAACAATATGCACATACACAACATGCAAACAAAGTGTGAGGTGAAGAACCACAAAATAAGGTTCCGTTTCCCTTGGACTTGAGTTGGATCCATTACAAGATGGTGAACAGTTTTTTTGTTTGATTTTGTTTTTTAATTTATGTAATATTATTTTGTACAATACCTACCCCAAAATGTTTCTTTTTTGTTTAACAGGTAGTTTTATGTAATGCATGTAAAATCTGGTCCCGTATGTTCTTTAAATATCACCATGGCTTCAGTTCCGTACATTTTTAGTGGTTGCGTTTCAGAGAATTTCTTTTCCTAGCCAGATGTTATCTGCTTTTGTTTCTCTGCTGCTAGCATAAACATTATAATCACATACAGACAACAGCACAGCTACAATATTTAGAAAACATTTTTCACACCTCCTTATTAAGAGAGATTATGACTCATAGCTATGCCTTTGTCTCAGCCTGCCTCCCTGCCGCAGACAGCCCTAGACCCATTTAACTAGACGTTACGGAGTTAAAAAGAAAGCTCTCGGATGACACCTCAACATTGCTTGTATTTTTTTTTTTAAAAAAAAAATATAATATATTTTTCCCTGCTAAACAACCTTACCCGTTGAATGCCCATGTTGCCATGAGATCACAAACACCACGAATAGCTACGGGAAACAAAATTAAATTATGCTAATATTTCTTCATTATTGTGTTGGATATGTACACCACAGCACTTTTCAACAAACAATAGAAAATGTGGCTTCGAGAAGATGACATTAACCCCTTTTCCGCCAAAGAGGCAGAGAGCATGAATATTAGCCCTTTTAAATGATCGTACGCTCTATTGTGTTGGCAGCAGATATTTCTAATGATTTGCAATATGACAATATCATACTAGCAACGTGGCTTCTTTTTCTATAGGAACCACCCACACTTGTTCAAAGTGGCATTTTCTGGGAAATGGAAGCGAAGAAGCCACCGTAAAAAATAAATAAAACAATATATAATTTCGTTTTCCTGCGAATGTAGAAAAGATACTCATACATGCAATCCTTTTTTTTTTTTGCCCATATCATCTCTGTTCTGCAATCAAAACAAAACGGCTAAGTATTTTCCATGCTCTTGGGAGATTTACATACAATTTATATCAGCAATCGCAGGGGATGGGAGAAGAAATGTAAAAATAAATTATACATTTGCAGAGATGAAAAGTGTCTCCTTGGTAAATCTTCTTGTATGTCAGCTGACAGCCTATGAATGGCATACAAAACAAAAAGACCACTAAGCTTAGGGCTATTAGCTACTAGCAATCATCCGCCATTATTTCAATTATGTGGGTAAATGCACGTAATCATGCCATGTATCTCACGTCCCTTTTGGAGAAATCCTTTGGTTACTGGGGTTCCTGCTTGTAAAAACGTTCAAATATTTACATGGCTTATCGTTTTTCTCATATTTTAACAGCCAACTTGTACCTTTGTTTCAAAAAAGAAATCTGCAGGATGGAACAGACAGAATGGATAAATAGACAAACGGATGGACGTACGGATGGAGAGACAGATAGATATGCACTTTAATGCATATGATAGCTGAGTGGACCCTTAATTGTCTTTCCCTTGTGCAAATGCATATAGAGATTTTGCAGAATCTCTCCATGAACCTGCCCCCCCCCCTGCACTACTACGTGGCTTGCAGGAGATGTGATGGGTTGAAGGCATTTTCTGTTGCCTGCTCCCGCGTGGCATACTTTCTGCCAGCCGGCACCAGATATTCCAGCGAATCCTCTGAGCACATGCAGAAAACTGCACCACTGCTTTCACTAGGAGCGCTTTCCTACCACTGACTGGCTGCTTTAAGCAACCTATCAGCGAAATGAAAATGGTATCAACAGGCATGAACACAGGCATGTATATCGATGTAAGAGATTCACCCCCTTGCAGTTCGTGCAGCTTTTTCTGAGAGACGATGTCTTGAGGGGCAATTGTCTCCCAAACTAACCTTTATGTCCAGCAGTATTGTGCTACTAGTCCTAATTCTTTTTGGCAATGCAGCCATGGATCCCCATTGATGTGCCAGAATTTCTGGATACTCACAATGTTTATGGGCATTATTAGAAAGCCCTACACCTGCTCAGTCTATGGCAAGGCAAAGGTATGAGATGACATTCCGTGCCTCACTAGGGAGCCTCAGTTTTACAGGGTATATAAAATCCACCTGTCAGGTTTCTATCCTGACTGCAGGATCTTTCAAGGTTAACTCTTTGTTTGCTCTAATTTACCTATTTTGACCACCAGGGGTCATTCAAAATCTCACTTGGACTTCAGCTATTAACTATGGGGTAAGGGAACTGTACTCACCGGTATATATCTGCCTACCTCCTTTGTGTTTCTACAACATCTCCAATTGGATTTACTCCTATACTTCACGCTATGAACTTGTTCATTATATTATGCTTTGCTTTATTAATTAACTGCAACGAGATATAATTTACCTGCCTTGGATTAATTTATCTGTTTCTGGACTATTGTGTGGCTTCTTTTCCTTTTGTACTTGGCTCTCATTATGAATAAAGACCTTCAACCCGAATGAACCGTTAACCCACAGTTGAGACTCTTTCCTGACCAGGTAAGGTTCATGACACCACCCCTTGATTATGCACCTCACTGCCAGTTGTGCAGAGGCTTATATACTTGGAAGCAATATCTCTGTGGATGAATCTCGGATGAAGTGTAAGGGAAGGTTCAGATTGAAGCAACATATTGCTTTCAAAGCACTCCAGGTATGGAATGAAGGTGTATAAGCTCTGCGAGAGCTAGACTGGGTATACTCAGGCCTTCTGGGTATACAAGGTAAAGGATAGCCAGATTGACCATTCAGGTTGCCCAGAATATCTGGAACCAGTGTCAAGATTGTTTGGGACCTAATATTCTCCCTTATGAACAAAGGTTACATGTATGTAGATAACTTCTACACAAGTATTGCTTTGCTCAAGCTACTATGTTGTTTTGATACAGTAGCTTGCGGTTCCATATGGAAGAACCACATAGGTAAAATAGATAAAAAATAACCTGGGGTGTCTAGTTTTCAAAAATATATGGTCTGATGGAGTAAATTGAATTGGCAAGCTCAAAGATATCCCAAATAGGACACACTCGCAGGATGACCAGATTTTTTTTAAAATGGTTTTGAAATAGCAGTACACTACTTGAACTTACTGCCCTATAACTGGCAAAAACATAAAAATATTGAGTACAGGACAAATATTAGAATTTATTTAGCAGATTATTTCAATAAGCTTTTCCAGATTGCTTTTTTTTTCAAATAAAAGTCAGAAAAAGTGTTTGGGGGTTTTCTTTCTTCCATTTACAACCATATATTGTTAATTTTATAGTAAATTAAATTATAGGATCGAAATAATAGTACTTCTTGTCCATATATGTTTGTGTTCGTGGTACTATAAAAAAGAAAATGACAGCTAACAAACACCCAGAAATGTAAAACAGCCATTTTCAGGGGGGGGGAACAGAAATGAAGTTAAGTGATTGTTTTAAACAGGTTAAGGAATGCATATTAACATTTTGATATGCATAATCTGTTGGTGAAGATCTATGGGACAACTAACCTTAGCTCTAAATTTGTAGGTGGCAGATATTAGAGTTCTTTATAGGACTATAAAATTGACAAATGTGCTAATTTATGGAGTTTACATTTACATTTAATTCTAGGAGCTAGAATGTCTACTGGGTATCAGTGTATCACAATGTTCTATACCCTAAAGCCACACAAAAAACACTTATTTTCCCCTTATAATTTAATTACACATATAGCTGTCACTAGGTTATAATGCCACATAAAAAATGGGTTAACAGGAGATATCATCTAAATGAAATTAAAATTTTGTGTAGCCACCCTTTGCTTTCACAACAGCATCAATTATTCTAGGCTGGTAGATATGCTGTTCCAGACATCTTGAAGAAATAAGCACGGCTCTGTGGGGTCACACTTCCAACACTTCCATGTTTTTCTTTACGCTATAGATAGTTCTTAATGACTGGATGTATTTTTGGGGTCGTTGTCCGGATGCAGAATAAATTTAGGGCAATTAATTCTGACCAATCCCCAACTCCATTTGCAGAATTGCAGCCCATGCTTGCAAGGAACTGCCACCATGCTTCACTGTTGCCTGCAAACGCTCATTCCTGTACCGCTCTCCAGCCCTTCAGTGAACAAGCTTTCCTCTGCTAAGTCAAATATTTATTTTAAAATTTAGACTCATCAATCCAGAGCGCCTGCTGCCATTTTTCTACACCCCAGTTCATGTGTTTCTGTGAATAATTCAGTAGCTTGTCCTTGTTGGTCATAGATTTGGCTTTGTATCCACAATTCTTCCATGTAGACCACTTCTGGCAAGACTTCTCCAGATAGTAAATAGGTGTACCAGCGTCCCACTGCTAATGGGACTCATGGCACTGCTGGACATCTTCCAATTGCTAAGGAAGTAAGCGTGATGTGTCTGCTTCACTACAGTTCCTTGGCCGGCCACTGCATCTATGGTTCTCAACATCGCTCAGTTCTTTGTGCTTCTTCAAAAGAGCTCTGACAGAACATCTTGAAACCCCTACCTGCTTTGAAGTTTCTGCCTGGGGAGAGACCTTGCTGATACAGTATAACTACCTTCTACCTTGTGTCTTGTTGCTGTGCCGAATCTTGCCATGGTGTATGAATTTTTTACATTAAACTATCTTCCGCAACCTCACCTTGTTAGTAAGTTTGGCTGTTCCTCAACCAGTTTTATTCCTTGTATGCAGATGTTTCTGTTTCAGTTAAATTGATGATCATTAGCACATTTTTGGTATAATTGTTTAATCCTACACTTAACTATTTTCCTACAAAATCCCTTTGTGCAAGTGCACCTAGAAGAGTTGATGCTGTATTGAAAGCCTAGGTCGCCCCAAGTATTGGCTTCATTTTGATTTTTCTTCTGTTCAATTACTTTGCATTTTGTTAAATGATAAAACAATTTTGAAATCCTTCTTACTTTACAGCATTTTTTCACACCTGCCTAAAATTTTTGCACAGGACTGTATGTGTTGCATTTAATTATACAAACTAATAAATATGAAGCATATGTACAATTGTTGTAAAATACCGTATAGTGATCTAACTTTTTGGGTGCATAGAAAAATGGGGGCCCTAAGCAGATGCTCTATCTGTTTATATGGTAACACCACTTCTGACCTTGCCATACATTTACTAATATGTTTCTTTCTTAATTGCCTTGTTTTGCTGGGAATTAAAGGATGGAAAGACATTGCAGGGACACACGTGGGACTAAATATAGATTTAAAAGAGGCTCAGCAGTAAGTTCACATATTTTCACTCTGCCAATGTAATAGTGAAAACTGTTAAAAATAATGGAGAACTAACCAGACACTGTTGCAATATCAATCAACAAAACTCTAACCAACATAAATGCACACAAGCATACCAAAGTAAATATTTATAAGCATATTCTGTTAGCTTTGTGTATCATTTTCTTTTATACAGAGGATTCTGAGCAATCTGTAAATGTAAGCCTGGCTCTTTATTATTATTGATAAGTCCCAGCAATCTCTCTATCGTCTGCAACCTGTTAGCTTTCTGGCTAATTTACTTTTCAATGTAGTATGCCAATGGCACAGAGATGGACAAGTCCTAGACGGGTTCAGTCCAGCATGGCAGAATGTGAATGGAAAATGGCTGGTCACAATAAATTACTAATGGGACTAAAAACCCATAGAGTTACCTTATCTGTGGCAATTGCAGAAGTCTATGCATACAGGGGAATTGGGGGAGCATTAGTTGAAGGGTCTTGAGCTCCGACAGTTTAATCATCTAACCATAGGATTACCACAGATATAAACTGCTCAGAATGATACAATACACGCCAGTTACTTTATGGCTCTTAGTTAGCGTCTTCAGACTAGTTCTATCCTTTTGAGCCTGTACCTATATATATTATTTAGTAGAAAGGCCTTCTCGTGTGACAAAATGATGCCCATGGGGGGGGGCAGCATGGGCTATAATGGGCCCTGACTGTTGTACAGAGGAGGGGTAGGTTTTTTGGTGGGAAATGTGGGGGTGGATGTGGTCATCTTAGCTGGTTGCGTGTCCCACCCACCCTTTATATTTGTATTCTGTTTTTGAGTTTGTGTTTTGTCACAGTCTGTGGGGCGGCAGGTTGCCAGGTATCCAGGGGGTTAATGGGGTAGTAAGTGAATTGTTGGTAACAACTGGTGGAGGTTCTTGGCAGTCAGTGCTGGGAACCTCAGGTCAGGGTGGGGGCATCCAGGTATGTCCCTTCCTTAAGTGGTATTTGGTTATGGTACCTGCATTACTTGGCAAGCTTGGTGTGTTAATTGTGTTTATTGAATATATTTACATGTTTGTGTTTTGAGTCATTGTACTTGTTAAGACACCTATGTTTATTGTTTCAGGTTTTGGCGTGATAATGACTAATAAAATAGGCTGTGGCCTTTTCTTATCCATATTCAATGGTGTGTGGTGTCATTATTGGGGTTAATGGGTGATTAAACCTAGCCCATAAAATCAAGGCTACAACAGTCATTGAAAAAGACATCACAGGTGAGGAAAGGTGTAAAACTGTGGTTGTAACAAAAAGTTGTTAAAAAGTTTTACAATCAGCAAGTTGCATTCCAGGTATAAGTATTTAAAAGTGACAATAGCACACAAGATAAGCAGTTTGTTTGCCAGCTACCATACATTTACAGCTTCTGGTGAGGATTTCTAAATCCCTTTCTCTGAGAAGCATTGACCTGAAACACCTCTGTCTTCAAAGAAATATCTACACTTTATAAAGAGATCATATGCAACCCGCTGTGGAAGGACCTAATATATCTACAACTGTAGAAAACGTAAGTAGGTTCCTAATATACAGTATAAATGAAATCTCAAGTTTGTATCCTTAAATCAGAATTGTATCCAGGCAATCTTATTCTCTGACAGAAAAAAATAAAAATACCAAGCTATCAACTAGCAGACCTATAACATCAAAACATATAGGCTGCAAATGTAAAAACCCATACTATTTACTTGGTTTGCACACAGTCAGTGTAGCGAAGGCCAGGCAGTTGCAATTAACTTAGTTCTTTAAACCCTAGCCGCCGATGGTTGGCATATATTTAAATGTCTTCCATCAACATTCCAATACTATATTCCGAAGAAATGCTAGTATCCTGTTGTATAGCTTTAAAAAGGAGCTGGAGTAACCAAGCCATTTGTGAGTTTAAACATTTTGGGGTTTCCCTTTCACACAGGGGCAAAACTAGAAACCACAGGACCTAGGTGAGAATATTACCCAGGGGACCCCCAACTTTAACATCTGGTCTGCACCTTGTTTACCCCATGCCCCCCTTCCTACATACCAAATATGTAAACACAGTTACTCAAATTACAAACATGTACTCATCTCAGCCCACTTACACATCCATGCTCACACACACAATTATAGATCCATACTCATGCTCACACAAATGTACACATCCATGCTCACACACACACACGTACACATCCATGCTGACACACACAAACATCCATGCTCTCACACACACGTACACATCCATGCTCACATACATACATAAATATAAACCCATAGACATATATCACAACCCCTGTCCGCCCCCGCTTACCTCTCACCACTCCTGCAGCTTTCCTTCCGGCTGCTTGGTTTCACCGCAGGGTCACATGACAATGTGCCCCAGAGACATTCTTGTCTCCCTGTACTGATTCAAAATAGTTTAGAAGGGCTTCTTCTGACTTGGAGCAGTGTGGTCCAGGTAGGTAGGGCCTTTTCTAAACAATTTTGAATCTGTATGAAGAGACGGGAACAAGGGGGTGGCACTGGACCCCCTAGTTACACCAGTGCTTGTACATCTTTATGGCAATAGCTGCAACGAGGTTATAACTGGACCATGCAAAGTTTAGTGCCACTTTTAGAATGCCACATTTCCATGTGGTGGTATAAAGGCCTGTAAGCTGAAAGGTACCTTACAAATATAAAAATAATAATAACAATATTATGGAACCAGTATCTCGCTTGCAGTGAATAAACTTGTCTCATTAGACAGCTGTGATTGATGAGTCAGTGGCTGGAAGAAAATTGCCTCCCATAAATTATTCAGCAACTCTTCTTTTAGTCCTTCCACGGGTTGATAAGAAGCATGGCAAGCTAAGCACAATTCACTTGCAGATCAGGAACAAGCAGGTATTAAAAATAGCTTTGTGACAACACGGCCTCACTGGATCATGTTTGGACTTTCTGCTGCCCTTGTTGAAAATGTTTGTATGTTGTGATGGGGTTAAACTTCCCTAAAAAGGCAAGGGGCTCAGGGGGATTAAAAGGCAAATATACTAATACAGCAATGTCATCATCTATGCAGCGTAACAGCCAGAACTCTGTTTAATTTATATGGTATGTATTTGTGGCACAGCACGTGGCTAGCAGTGCTTTTGCTGCTATATGCCAATTCCTTTCTGAGGGTGCACCACACTTTGCAAAAAAAAAGTGATTGTTCTTCCAATTATATTGAAAATATATATTTTATTAGTGCCTTCTTTCCAAAATAATACGACGGAGACTGCAGAGTCCAGTTTAAAACCTACTATTTCTGCCACATAAAAAAACAACAATTTCCAGTGTTGATTAAGTGCACTTGAAATTGCCAAAAGGGAGGACACTTTTCTCTAGAGAGTTTTTTTCTCTGCCTTGATCTTGTTTTCCCTGCTCCCTACTCATTTTTAATTTGTCGTTAGGTGGTTAGGAGGTGGGTTTTACAGAGTTTTTTAGTGACTTTGTGAAAGTCACACAAAAACAATAACTTCAAGTTATTGCTGCTAAAGTTTGTTGTACAAGCTATTGAATCAATGTGTACTTAGGGGTTTACACATGGCTTCTCCATTTTGGCTTTATTTTTGTTTAAGAAATCATGGCACAGTCATGTGTTGTTGTCCATCTGAGGTTGTATTTACCTAATTGTTAGAACTGCTAAGGAACAGGTGATTGTTATTACAGTATGTCCTGATATGTAAAACCATAGAATTCAAACAGGGTGTACTTTCTTCTTCACATGACTGTACGATGGCCAGGAAAATGCTATTTATTCATATAGGAGTTTTGACAGGGATCAGCAATAGTTGCTGGATGCACATGGGTCATGGGTAGCCTCAAGTGGAAATGGAGGGGAAGAGGAATTATTGAGAACACCTAAAAACTGAGATCTAGCAGGACAGCCAATCAGGCATCCACTAGGTTCCTTGTATTTTTATCACACATTTTTATGAAACAAAAAGAATGCAGTGATAGATTATAAATCCATTGATCCATATTTTTCACAGCATAAAATATAATATGTAGTGATTGCAGTGATTTTCTGACATGGCAAAACAAACACTCCAGTAAACACAGCAGAGAAGATGAGACAATATTGGAGAACACAACACTGAACAACCTTGAAGACATTAAAGGCTATCACCACAGGATTGCTATAGACTTGTAATATCTTTCATTCTGCATAGTGCATACCAACATTTCCAACTTATAGCACTGTATAAAAAGCGTTCTATGAAACACTAAATCTTAGAAACTAGCATTCTACAGCTGATTCAAGTACTTTTACCATTAAGAGCCTCCGATGTGAGGACAGAGATGGAGCTAAAAGCAGAAAATGATAGAGGATGCTGTAACCTCTGTAAAATTCACCTTCCTACCAGAGATCACATAAATTCCTTGTATTTAAAGTTTCCTTTCCATTGCCATAAAGCACCAAACACATTATGATGTTATGATGTTGTTAAGCATGTTATGAAAAAGCTTATAATTATATATAAAACTATAGCCTGGCTTGTCAAGAATGGCAGGATATGAGCCAAAGTTGAAACCGTTCCTCTTGTTAAGTATTTTCAGACCTTTCCAGACTGGATCAGTAAGGCTCAACAAGCCCAGTCCAGGGAATGATTCTGCCAATAGCCTGGCTCTTGCTCTGCCACCAGCCTACTCTACCTCTAATACATGATCATGTTCCATCAGGTATTACATTGTGAACTTCCAGCTTTACACATATATTGTCTAAATGTGTATGTATGGACAGGCATATGTGTAGATATATACATATAT
>VKOC01010124.1:0-11556 GCA_009364415.1 Spea multiplicata
GATGTGGTTCTTGTAGATGTTGTTGTAGCAGATGCTGTTACAGGAGTACTAGCACTTGATGAATGTGTTTCTTGTAGATGTGTTGTGTAGCAAATGCTGTTATAGGAGTAACTATGGCACTGATGATAGTGGCACTGTTATGATGTTGTTGTGTAGCCAGAGCGCGAGCGGTGAGAGAGCGAGAGCATCTTGAGGATGTGGTTCTGTAAAGATGTTGTTGTAGCAGATGCTGTATACAGGAGTACTAAGCACTCAAGGTTGTGGTAGCTTGTAGATGTTGTTTGTAACAGATGCTGTTCAAGGAGAACTTGTACTTCTGGAGCTTACAGATGTTTGAATGGGTGTCACACTGACAGTTTTCTCTGAGGTTGTGGCACTTGCAGATGTTGTAGTACTAGCAGCTGTAACATATTGAATAATTAAAAGATTGCTAATATCTCATGTTTTTTTTCAAATTGGTTTTTAAATTGCAATCTTCACATATCTTGAGAACTGACAGTCACGTTATCATTCAAAATCTGTTGACTAACCTAGTCAAGGCCATTCTGAGTTATATACAAGGGTAAATGTTATCTACAGGGCAATATAGTGCTATTTCTAACTAATACTACTAGGAGTCAAATAACTGTATATGAGCGCCAAATTGTTATCAATAAGCTTTCTATTGCACATGTGCTGCTATATTCAGAATAACACATTAAAAACCTACCTAATAGAATCCACCGTGGTAGACAAATTAATCAGTATTATAACTGCTTTACAGCAGTCCAAACCACGTTCAAGTTATCAATGACCCGACACATGATTCTGTGTCTGAAACTGCTTTTTTTTTCAGATCACTGACAACCTGAACATGGTTTAGACTGCTGGGAAGCAGTTAAAATGCCTATGAATGAAGCTACCATAGCCAATGCTAGCAAGGGTTTTTATTTATTAACGGAGTAACTTTAATGCTGTCTAATATAGTATATTAGCTATAACAAAAAGGCCCTATTGATATAGTGTAACACTTTTCTATGGAGCCCATATGTATTTTGATTCTTTTTAGGGCTTCTGTTGAGATTACACTTAATATGTAGCCATTTTAGCTACTGACATTTTACCAACACTGTAACACACAACATTATCACTAACTTCATATTTCTGTAAACTTAATGTAACTGATACAGTTTCTGATGTGCTAGTCAAAGAGGTGACTGTTGACATACTTGGAGGTAGACTTGTTGTGGAGGGCATTGTTGTGGATACTTGACAAGTGCCAGGTATGCAGCACAGCACTTTAATGCGATAATTATAGCAGGTCCTATACTGCTTCTTATTCAAACATGTTAAACCAGTCTTTATATTACAGATTGCAACTTGTCCCATCTCAGCAGGTGTTCCTCCAAAGTCTGAAGATTCACATCGGATATTACTGGGATATTCGCATATTTCAAAACCTTTCTTTTTTATATTTTCAAATGTTTCAAACTCTCCTCCATCCTCATCGTTATCCGGTGTGCTGACATCATACCACGTAGACCATGTACAGATATCAGGCTTGCAAGTTGTGGTAAAAGTAACTGGATAAAATAAATGGACAACATAAATTTAGTGATGTTCATGTTTGTCACATTTGATTACATTCTGTCGAATTGCTCAAAGTGTTCTACTAGTTACAATTCCTAGCATCACCTTGCCTAAAATTTCACTTACACTGGCAACTGAAATGTACATCATTCAAAGGATCTGACCCTGGGTCTTTATTAATTATAATTACTTATAGTTAAAAAGGAGGCCAAAATAAGATGCTTTAAAAAGTGTATATGTGGAAATCACTGGTATCTCTTAAAATATTTATGAATATCAATAAACACCAAAACATTGGGCTCAATTCATTGATCCATCTATTTCTAGGCTAAGGAAATAAAAGAGAGCTGAATTGTTACTCAGTAGTTAGTGATCAAACTCCCAGAGCACATAGTAAAATTACACAAGCTAGCCATAAAAATTAGTTCAGATCCCCATAAAACGAACTGAAACTGATACATGACATATGGCAAGAGTCTCCCCTTCAACCTCATGAAATATGAAAGTACAATATTGATTAAATTCAGGTAACCAATGCATAGCATACTCTATACTATTGGTTATTGCATTAATTTAATCTGACAATGAGAGGATTGAATTTACACTCCTTTGCACATGTGTCGTTGTGTTTGTCTTAAAACTCTAGAAATTACAACTAAAATGTTTTAATTAAAATGTGGGCAATTTTTTTGATAGACATTGATTAAGAGATGTTTCTATTAGCTTTCATTATATCATCTTTTTTGAGTTCATTGTCTAAAATGAACCTTCAAACCGATAAACAGTTTAGACAGGTCATTGTATCGAGCCCAATATAGTATACTGTTCTGTGCGTATTAATACATTGTTATGTCTCTAAGTTTTCTTAATCATGTCACAGAGAACAGGTAATTTAAAGTTGTTAACTTGCAGTGTCCAAGCGTACCATTCACTGTTGTGACTGTAGTAGATACATTGGTAGTTATTGATGGTGGTGTTGGTGTACAAGGGTACACATGTCTGGACACTGTGCCATTAGCTCCACAGACAAGATTAAAGCAGCGTCCTTCACCAGTGTAACCAGTAGATATTGTTTCATTGTAATCATATATCCGTCCATTGTATTCACAGCGGCAAGCTACACAGAAAATATAACAATACAGTCAATCATATACATTGGAGAAATTTTAAGGGTCCAGAAACTACATAAATTACATTTCTCACATTTTTCCATGGTTTTAAGTTTTGGGGTTTCATTAACCCATGCATGTACATTCAATCATGGTTGTAAAAGTAGATTGTTCTTTCTACCTTACCTTTTGCAGTAAATTCACATTCAATCTGGTTTGGTATGCACTTACTGGAAAACAGGGAAATCAGTATAAAAAAGTGAAGGTCAATATAAAACTAAAAGCCTGTAGCACTCTTACATGTGTTCATGTTTAGATGATGTGTATATATATATATATATACTGAGATCAGCCATAACATTATCAAAAGTGATCTAAGGAAGGAAAAGCAGTGAACCAGCGACAGGGTAATTGGTGGCCATAGAAGCCCCACCTTAAATGATCTGCTGCTAACGTCTTGGTGCCAGATACCACAGCACAGGAGGTCTAGTGGAGTCCATGCCTCAACAGGTCAGAGATGTTTTGTTGGCAAAGTGGGGACCTCCACAATATTAAGTAGGTGGTCATAATGTTATGGCTGATTGGTATGTGTATATGTATATATACCGGTGTGTATATATAGACAGACATACATATACACTGAACCTTGTAATTACTAATAATAGTAATATTAAAATATGGTAAGGGAACAGTGATCATAATATGGTTTTAAACTCACAAGGACACTTCATTTTAAAAGACCACAACTCCAGCTATTCAATGCTTCTTTGAAAACAATTGTGGTGAAATTGTAAATATGAAAAACATATAGGAAGAAAGCATTTTAGTTATATTAAGAAGTACATACCTTTTGGGAACAAATAAACACAGGAAATATTGATAGACCAACAGATTCTCCTTTGCTTTCTCTCAGCTCCTCTGAGCTGTGCAACTACTCCATCGTTTAATGTATACATACATGCATACATACAACCCTAATGTAAGGTGGAGAATACTAAAAAAGAAGCAGTGTGGCTAAAAACATCCATGTTTCTTCTTTTGTCTTTTTACACAAATACCAAGGTTAGGCTATTCACAGAGTCACTTATATACAACCTCAGTCACACTAGAAAAGTGGATAATGATAGTATAAAAGTATAAAACTGTAACAGACACCAATGACATTTTGTTGGGGGTTCTTTGGGATCACAATAAGGCTACCGCAAATTCTATAACCCAATTATATAAAAAGTGGTCACAGCACAATCTGAAATTGTACACCAATATATTTAACATTAGTAGCATGTAAAATTATTAAATTCAAGATACAATGCTGATCTAGACTGGGGCAAGCAAAATGATTAATATTGATGGTATGGTTTCATGAAGAACAGATCCCTCCTGCAAAACAAATTAGCAATTTGGGCAACAGACCTAGGAGGTAGTACTTGTAGCTAAAGACTGTTTAAATGAACAGGATTTTTATTTGTAAAGAGTTGATATACCAGCTGCACATGGAGAGAAAATTGGAATGTGCTTATAATTTTTTGTAGTTTAATGCAGTTATGGATATCTTGGAAAGGCTTAACTGAATGAACTTAATTTTTTAAGTAAGTAAATAAATGAATGGATTTATGGACGGATAGACAAACTTTTGTTCAGTTTTCCAGAAAAATTTATGTGGATAATGTATATATATATATATATATATATATATATATATATATATATACACATTCTTCATTATACAATATAATATATATATATATATATATATATATATATATATATGTTTTATATGAAATAAAATAATTCATTACAATTGTATTATGCAAAACACACAACTCACCAAACTTTACAATTGTCACAGGAAGCTACTTCTTCATATAGCTCGTAGTAATTCCCCATCTGGTCATAGCAACCACACTGGTCCACACACTTCATTTTAGTTTCCTCGTAGAATGGTTTCTCTGGCGGACATTTTGGGTAGCAGCCTGGAAGAAAGAAATAACATGGGAAATAGCTGAAGCCATAGCCTTATACTTTTTGTCCCTAGTGAACGGAAACCTTCTTAAAACATTTTGGGTCTATTCGGTAACAAGTTATGGGGTCAGTTGAAATAGTGGTCTCCCCTCTTCCCCCACACGGTGAGTATTTATGGCAGGGTAATAAAATACACCTTGGAGGTGTATAGGTTTAAATTAAGACCCTCTATCCCCTGCGTAGTTTTTAGTTTTAAATTTTAATTGAAAGTTATTTTCTTCATTCAGTGTTTGAGATGGCCATTTTCCAAAAGATGGAAAAAGATGAAAATATTTTCCAGGTGGGGAGAAGCACATGATGGCTTCTATGTCCCCTATGTCTCCTATGGTGGCTATTTTATTAACTGTAACCTCAACGGTGGTGAAGCGTGATGGTGGTATGCGTGGGGTCTATATGTTCCTTAGGCTCATTGTATTAAACAAAGGTTGGGGGGAGAAAAAGGTGATCTTTTATTTCTTATGTGTTATGTTCAGGAGAGAGTGAAGGGTCTCCAAATCTGCTTTCTTTGCCAGTAAGGGTTATTTGCATTTGCTACTCCCAAGTAACTTGGGGTTTAATGAATCCGTAAGCCATTTATGCTTTTTTTTAACTTGACTCTCCTGCTGTTGAGTGTATGTGAGTTGAGAGTAATAGAGTTTTTTTGCTAACTTACATGCAGTCAAAGTTTAGCAAATAGAGACCAATAATAATAACTATAGTAGCGTAATACTTTCCTACTAATATACAAAGGTTCATTTTATTTACCTTCCACCTTAAGTAACTCTGGTAGGCAGCTTCCAGATGGATTCCGGCAAGTCTTCATGCAGTTTGCTCCACATGCCTTATAATGCCATTTACACTCTCCCTCCTTGTTATAGTAATCACAAAAGACAGCTACAAAGATAGGAAAAACACATGAGATGGCAATTTTGTCAAAAGCACAAAAAGTGGAAAAGTTCACTTGAAAAACCTTTATTGCCAGTTTGTTGAAAATAATCTCTAAAATCCATAGACCTTTTTAATGTCTAATAGAAAAAGACGCTTTTAGGAAAAAAAATAATGATGACATAAAACAGTGTCTGTCATAAATCAATGAAATTAATCAATCTACTTTGTCCATCCATTTTTGCCTGCATCATCACGTTAATTAAAAATTACCGTTACCGTTTTTATTTTAGTACCCTAATAAACTTGATTACAATATTCTGTAATGGTTCTTTTCTAATAACTGTATCAGAAGGAAGGGAATTGATTTTTATTTCAAGTGAATTAAAGGCCAGCAGACAGTATAGCGAAGGGGTAGGAAAAAACATTCTAAGGAACAGGAAAAAAGATGCACTATTTCTTTAAATGTCACTGGTTTAAATACTGTTTCCCATTCTACAGGCAATGGTTTCAGAAAAAAAAAAACACTACCAATTTACAGAGAATACAAAGAAAAACCACTAAAATAGAACATAGTCTTACTAACAAAATTGTAACATAGAAAATAGAAAACTTTCAATACAATAAAAAATATATAAAATCCAAGACGCAAGCCCTTTTCTTTTTTTTACAGTGCAGTTTTTTACACATTACATGAAATGAAGAAGCCCTGGCATTTGCATAAAGCTGTTCTAAAGATTTAATAAGTATAAAGTAATTAAAATGGTAGACTCAATGGACCAATTTGTTCTATTTTATACTCGCTACCAATATATTTCCTTTAGCAGATGTACTTACGGCAAAGATTTGGAGTTCTCCATTCAACGCAGATACATTGTGCAAGGCAAGCTTGAGCATACATTGCAACAGCAGTACAAAAGCAGTCACAGTCTCCTCCTGCATCACAACCACATGAATCTTTCACACATGCTTCATAATAACTACTAGGATCCACCTGTGAGTTAAGAAAATGGGGACAAGTGACAAAGTGGTCCATGCCTTCAGAAGGGATTGGGAATATCACATTGCAGCTTTTAGAGGATAATTGATTCACTAATCAGCGGTTTGAAGTTGCAGTTAGGTGGGCAATTTCATCCTAATTCATTAACTATGTTTATTTAGAAAAGGGACAACATTCTTTCTGCAGAAGTAACTTTTTGATGTGTTGACCTGTTCATAACATATTAAATATTGACACAAGCGATCTTAAGCATTTTTATTTTGTATGATAGCTGACTGTCGCCATTCCCTTAGCAAAATGCATTTAGGGATTTATTAGAATTTCAATTTTGCATGTCCATTGTTTCCCTAACCCCCAACTGTCTGCACCTAATGAAGTTTTCCGGTGGGCTAATGAAGACCTCCACAGAGGTGTACAGAAATGATATTTGGTGGGGAGGCTTTTCTGGCTGCTTTAAACATTGATGATAGCAGCTTTTAGAGGAAGCTTCCTCAAAAAGTATGTTTTTTTTGTCCTGCTTGTAAGTAACAAATGTTCTATAAAGTACTTACAAATTACTTTAATATCCATTCTTTGTTGGTAAAGGCTTTATGGGACAATAAACTCCCCTTTATTCTCCACTACAACTCATCCACATCCTAGATCCAGAACGAGAGAGATTTCTCCCAAGTTAAGAAATATATTTTTCACTTTATGGGTAGCCTGCAATACCAATGCAATGGTATTGCCTGCCCCCTCCCCATGCACATGTTTGTGTGTGTGCATCTAAGTATATTAGTATGTTAGTGTGTAAGTATGAATGTTACTGTGTGTGTGTTAGTAAATGTAGTGTGTAAATGTAGTGTGTGTGTAAGTCGCTAAGCTACTATGTGTGTTGATATGTGTTAGTATGTCTAGGTATGTTAGTGTTACTGTATGCATGTGTAAGTATAAGTATGTTACTGTGTGTGTAAGTATGTTAGTATATGTATAAGTATTGTACTGTGTGTATGTGTACGTATATTAGTATGTTACTGTGTGTAAGTTAGTATGTTACTATGTATGTCTGTATGTTTAAGAATGCAAGAATATTGTTTGTGTGTGTAAGTATGTTACTTTGTGTGTGTGTAAGTATGTTGGTATGTGTGTGCATGTTACTGTGTGTGAATGTAAAAGGGAACTTGGGAGGGCCTCACCATCTTGAATGAGTTTCCTGGCATTCTTTGTTATGTCACTGGTAAGAAGCCAAAGTGGTCAGCTATTATATGGTCTTACCTGACTGTGGCATGATCTGAAGCTCTTGCTGAGGATAATACTGCACTGTCTTTGTGCCCAGGACTTTCTCAGCGGGTTGGCATCGCAAGGCTCTATTAATGATGATATCTCAGGACATTTTGGAGACAGTTTCCAGCTGTTACCAAATTCTAAGACATCTTCAACTAAACAGTGACCTCTGGTATTAAAATCATTGTTTGAATTTCCATCAAAGTTGCCACAGAGTCCACAAATTCTATTCTATGAATAAAGGAGTAACAAATTATAAAAATAAATTGTAAAACCAATTAATATATTATATATGGTACATATATATGGTATTTATACATAAATATACACGTGAAATACAATGTACAGATGTACAATGTACAATGGCAGATACAAAATGTGTTAATGAGCATACATTTTAAAAATCATGAACTATTATTACTGTAGCATAATCATAACGGCCTATAGCTCCCCCTCTCCTGGGGGTATGATGGACATTAGGGGTTGAGGTAATTTGAACTTAGGCGCAAGGTGTTTTCCCAGTTAGACTTAAAAGGAGAAGACATTTGTCTGCTAGGGATTGAACATTATAGCACAAAGCTCCAGGGAAGAAGAATGTACCCTCCGGGGCGTACTAGACACTAGACAAATGCCTGGCGGGCCAGTTGCAGATGGCGCCAGTCATTTACCTTTTTTGCTGCTTGTGCAGCAGATCGAATCCCTTAGCATGCAGCTGCAAACTCCAAGAGTTTAAGAGTGTAGGGCAGAGCCTTGCACACAGCATTTATCAACCGGTACCATTACTTAGCTCATATAAATCCTCAGTCTTGCTCTTTTGTCATCAACTAATTTCAAACATTTTATTCATCAATTTTGAGGCATCATTAGAATATTGTGTCCATTCTCCGAAATGCAAATATATCAATTAGGTTCCTTCGGGAAGAAAAAAATAGTACAATAGTACAAAAGTACAAAAACTCACTTTAAAATGTGATGTGATCTTGATAATGAGGCTGGTCTTTTTGTCCCATATAAGGACTAGTCCATTCTTTGCTGTAATGATCATATAAATGCTTGTTTTCTGAACCTGAAAAGGAGACTCCATCTCTTCTTCTTCTTCTTCTCTGGTTAATTCCATTTGACCTTCACTAAGAATCATCTTGTACCCCTTAAAGTGGGAAAATCTGTTTTTAAGTTTTAGGTTGATAAAATACTGTACAATAGCTATACGATTTTTTAAAATATCATTTATGGGTGTAGGCTAGACCATTTTATTAATACAGGTTTACTTCTGCCATTTTATTTTTTACTTGCTACATTTTGAAAATGTGTTTATTTTAAAAAAAATATATATTCTTAAGAACACATGTGGTTTAAAGCAAGGATATAAAATATGCAGAGGGTCCCTGAAACATAGCACTCACTTTTAGATAAACCTTAATGGATTTGGAGCAGGTAGTGCCAGTACTGCCACACAATGTATTCTCTGAGATAACTCGAAATGTCCCATTGGCAATATCCCGGCCGCAGTAGTCCTGTAAGCAATAGCAATCAATAACATGATTACATGTATTTCAAATAGTATGGATTACCAAACACATACACATGTATATGCGGTACTCCCTGTTAGTAATAATTAGAAAAGTACCTGGACAAGGGTATATTCACACTGTCCATTGTATCTGTAATGTTTTTTATCAAAGGTTATGTAGTTTCCTTCTCCATACACTGTACATTCTCCTATGGCTACATTTTTCTCACAGTCCCACTTCCGGTTCTTGCAGACACTGGGGGTATTTATATGAAACGATTAAGTAACATCACAATAATTCTATGACTTTTACACTGGGCAACAAACTGCATCAACTGCTGACAATAATATGATGGTTACAAATATTGTTAGTCTCCAGACTCCTTTATAAAATGGCCCCTGATGCTGCTTCCTGCTAAGTCTCTCTGGGCTACCAATACCGGCTGGAAGGGCTGAGGGCTTGCTTAAAAGCTTATGGTGCATCAGTCCAAGGCGATCTGGGAAACGCTTGTGTGTCCAACAAAACAAAAAAACAACAAGATAAGACAAGCGCTCCTTGTGATTTTATTTACAATTCAATAGTGGATTTTAAATAAAATCACAATGATTGCAAGAGTGCCTGTCTTATCTTCTTTTTTTGTTGTTTCCGGGCCAGCCCTACCATATGAACCAACTAGGTTGCCGCCTAAGGCACTGAGCTGGTCAAGCATGCTGCCACGTAGATCTTCTCTGAGCAGAAAGCAGGTGTATGCAGGAGTAGGAGGTCTGACACGTAGTTTACATAGGTCACTATTTCAATGGCATTTCCAACCTTCGCTTGTAAACTACTTTGTACTACTAGTTGGCACATGCAATCTGTGCATTATTATTACCAGTATTATACACCTACTTTTGTCCTGTGCCATAGAGATGTCTTTGCATGAATTATGAATCCACACAAATACGCTATTACGGGAACATCACTTACCATTTGCTGCACCCAATCACAGCCTTTTCCATATGTTCATATATCTTGTCATTATGGACACATGTGCATTTGTCAGGGGAAACACAACCTCCTTTTCCATCTGCCAACAGATTGCTTGGACAAACACAACCTGAGACACACTCGGTGCTGTACTGTAAAAGATGAAATATATTGATTTTAAAGAAGATATATTAGTGCAACGTAGAAATTATAGGATCTTTTTACTTTTTAGACTTCGTAATGATGTCATCCTGCCCTTCAGATTATATTTTCACTTTAATGCATTTGATTTTTTTGTGTTTCTTTAATTATATGCTGTGAACTTTGTATATAGGATTATACAGATCAGAACTTTTATTATTCTAAATATATGATATACTTGTATATCTACTTCTATGACATGGTACTGTACAGCTAATACTGTAGTAAAAACTCTAATATTCCAGTTCATAACCCTTTTATATTTTCTGTCTTGTACACATTTGCATTTTTTTTAAAGACTAATATTTTTTTTAGTCTCCTTGCATCATCCACAAGACCACCTTAAAAAGTCCTGGGCTTCAGGTTGGCAAAAAAGTGTTACAATGTCACATGGTGGTCAAAGTGATTTGAGGTCAAAGTATCATGTTTCAAGTCACAATTAAATCCTTAGAGTTATACTTACACAGTCCACATTCAAAGTTTGACAGCTTCTTAAACATTCAATTCCTTTGGTGCCTTCAGGTGCCAGTGAGCAGTTAAAATAGGTCATGGGAGACGTACAATCTGCCAAATAATGAATCAGTTATTTGTTCAGCTTTCTTAGGGGCTAGTGATAGAACTTCAATTGCAAAGTATCTCAGTCAACCTAGTTTAATTGCATTAATAGATCATAATCTTGCAAGACCAGGACCCCTTCTCCTTCTTTACGAGTATGTCCTTACATACACAAATTGTCAAACTGTATCTTGTCGGTTTTAATGATTGGCCATTCAGAGTTTAAATTCACTTGAACTCACTACAGTGTGTAGTGTTAGGGATGTAACTGGGATAACTGGTGTTCTCTGAAGCATGGCTCGTAAGGAGAGAAGGTGTATGAGATGGACCTGAGCCAGTTCACATACATTACTGGATGTCTAATTAGCACCATGTTCTGGCCCAGGATGTCTAGGCAAGTCTGGGCAGTATCTCTCTGGTAATGGCTTCTTTTAAGACCACCCACTGTTGCCTCGTCTAGTGCCCCTAGTCGATACAATCTGCCCTACATATATAT
>VKOC01010127.1:0-12185 GCA_009364415.1 Spea multiplicata
GTATACAGTAATATAACCCCCCCAGGCTGTATACAGTAATACCCCCCATCAATGTATACAGTAATATACTCCCAGTGCTGTATACAGTAATATAACCCCCCAGCAATGTATACAGTAATATACTCCCAGTGCTGTATGCAGTAATGTCGGTTAGTGAGAAAAACCTGGTTTTACCTAATTTTCTCCCAATAAACATTTTATCTGCAGACCTGGAGGCCGCCGTTGCTGTCAGTCATGATATTTTGGGAGATTTTCCCGGCTCAGACACCACACTAAGCTGACGCTTTATGCCAATGCTAATGAAATCCGTTCCTCCATAGACTTTCGTCAGTGTGTCCGGCTGAGACTGAGACAATAAAAAATGCTACAGAGGGGTCTGGAACAGTTTCATAATTTATAAACAAGTAAACTATACACATAAAGTTCCATTTTTTAGTCCCGTTTCATAATTCTCTTTTTTCATTAATGTGAACCTTAGACCCATATTTCCAAGGCTTTAGATCATCTCGATGATATCTGCTACAGTATCTTTAAAAGTGTCCCTGCACAGTAACAGAGAAAGAGGGTCATGGCACCTACCTGCGTGGGACGGCAGCAGCACTGCGCCTGCACTCTATGAGACATCTTTATTTATTGATTGCTGCTCGTCTTGGGAGAAGGTCTTCAGGGGCCGAGATCACCGACGTTTGCTGCGATCTTTTTTTAAATCTTTTTTGTGTATTACAGATCTCACCGTTTATTCCCGCGGGAGGCGTTTTTGGTAGTCATGATCTATTAGGGTTCGGAACATGCTGCTTGCTGTCGTTTTACAAGGCAACTGTGATTGGTCCATTGTCAAAACCAAACCTAAACATTCAAGTATTTGTTTCTATCTGTAGAATTCCCCATAAGAAAGTTTGAATAAAAAAATAATTAAAAAAATTGGGGACTCCCTTCTTCGCCTACCCTCCATGTGGTTGGGGGCTAATAAAATACCCTCAGAGGAGGCATGACGCCAGTGGCATAGATGGTCAATAAGTATAGGAGCCCATCTATACCTTTCTTGCCAACCCAACTCCATACCCAGTTGGGTGGAAGGTTAAAATGGAGAGTGACCCTTTCGGGAGGTATGCGTCATGTCATGTTTTTCTCCTTTGGGGTTGGCTTCTTCTCTCTTCCGCTTGTGTTGATGCATTACCTCATGGTGGTAGGTGAAATGGCCATGGTACAACATACCGTAACTAAGGGCAGAGTAAGTAGTTTTGCGCCTTGGAGAAATTATCCAGAAACAGTCCTTTCTCTGGATTTCCTACCGCATTCTCCACTTTCCTCCTGTATGTTCCTTGTAGCTCCTCTCACTGAAGGCCAATCAGAACGGGTATTTACTCCCCTTTATTGACTCCGTGACACATGTAATAACCTCAATACAGGAAGGGAAGAGGTGCTTTATCTAGCTTGGCTCTGGCTCTAATCACTGCTCTCCCAACAAGCTAAACAAATTTGAGATGCTTACCAAGAAAGGACAGCCGCTTCACAACTTGTCCTATGGTGCTTCCCTGCTTGGGAACATCTCAAGTTTTAGCTCTCTTTACAAAAAAAAAGAAAAAAACACCTTCAACATCCGTTTGATACTGCCCAAGAGCAATCCAAAACTAATAAGGGAGGCAAAATTCCCCTGGACAAGGAAACCAACAATTGCCTTTGTCTAGCTGTTGAGGGCCTCCTCGTTAGGGCACAGTGGATACCTTATGGGACATTTCTGCCATTGCAGAGGAAAAATCAGTCTGATCCTGTCCCAAACTTATTTGCATGTTATGTCACACCAACCGTAAAGGTGAGACCAGATGTGGACCCCCTTGTTCTTTTGTGCTCAATGGGATATCTGCTGAAGCTCGTTGAAGAGGCCTATGAAGGCTGGAATATATGTTGTGGTGGTTTCATGTTTCGGTTCTGGGTTAACTTTAGACTGATATGTTCCTAAAACAAAGCCTTAAAAAATAAAACTGTGTGTTTATGGTGGTTGGTTCAGGAGAATTTTGCTTTTTATGTTCTGGGCATCAGACTGATATGTTGAAAGATATTTTTCCTCGTCTAATGAGAGCTGGAACTTGAGATGCTCCTAAGCGGGGGACGCACTGTGGGGGAGGCTACGAGGAAGCTGTCCATTCATGGTGACCATCTCAACCTTATTTTCTATTACTACTAATATTTAATGGTAAAAAAAATGTATGAGGGCAAAACAAACGTAACATTCTGAATACAGAAAAAAAAAAGGAGTATAAAATGTAAAAAAGTCACGATCCCCGCCATATTTTTACATTTTATTGCGACTGAGCAAATATCTGATATCCTAAGTAGTTCATCAATGAGATCAACTTTAAGAAGACGTAGGAATTTTCACTCATCTATAACCATCTTAGTAAACCAAAGTAAGTGATGTCATGGAACAATTCCAGGCAAAAAAATAGGCGAATATTCCTAGAGCCATTCTTCGGCTTCCTTGCCTACCTTTGTTTCAACCAATTCTCGTATTTAGGTCTTGTCCTGATGAAGGTCCTTGTATGCTTTCCCATTGTCTGCATCGTAGCCATGCTACATTGTAACACAAGGCTAATAAATAAAAGCCTGAATATAAGATGACCCTAAAGGAAAAAAGTTTTACTAGTAAATGTTAATGCATGTAAACTATGTAAAAACAAAGAAAAAAACACCCTCAACATATCTGTTCGATCCTGCCCCAAGGGAAATCCAGAACTAATATGGTAGGCAAAATTCCCCTGCACGAGGAAACCAACGGGGTTCCCCCCCCTTTTTTTTTCTTCTTTCATGCTTTTTAAGAGCCTCCTCATTGGGGTACGATGGGTATCCCACATGGGACAAGAGTGCTAGGAGTTCCATGCCTGGGCTACCGTTAGGGGAAGATCAGACTGATATGTTGATGGAGGGGTTTTTTGAGTGTAGTAGGACATAAGAACTGAATTTTGAGATAGTTCCGGTAGTTTCAGACTGCGAGAGCATCAAACTTGTTTTATATAAATTCTTCAGGCATACTCCCGCAATTCTAAAATTTTGGTGTCTAGGGATTATGGTGAAATGTTCCTCAAAATCTTGCATAAAGCGTATGTCACCCCCAAACTCCGGTTCTTAATGGGCTTATCGGACAACTCTCAGTGTTTAAAATGCCACTCACCTGAGGCTGATCTTCTGCTCAGCTTTTGGTCCTGTGGCTCTATTGTCCCCTTTTGGGATGCCCTACAATTATATATCTCAGACACTTTGGCCATTCGTTTTGTCATTTCTGTTGAATGGGCTATTTTTGGTATCCTCCCTGACCATATTCCTCCCTCTGTAGCGAGAGCTAAGTCTCTCTTGCTTACTATCTCGGCAGTGGCCAAGCGGGCGATATTGTCTCAATGGATTGCTCCTCAGCCGCCGCTGTTGCCTCTGGTCCTGTCGCGATTACACTTTTTGTTTCAAATGGACTGGCTTGAGGCCGTTCTTCATAAGGAGAGTAAGGTCAATTTTTTGTTTAATCGTTGGTCCCCATTTATCGCCACGCTAGATGGTGATACTAGGTTATCGTTGTACCAAACTTTTAATACCACGGAATGGTACTGCCTTCAGGTCCTGAGGGGTACTCGCCCCATACCTGGCTTTTGAGCTTCTTGTTGAGAGGGAGGAGTATGTGTTGTGGCCCGGAGGTTTGCGTCTGTAGGGGTTATAACATCTTGGTGTAGGGTTTTTTTTGTACCTGATGATTGATTCCATGAATGTCATCCGCCTCGCCTTACTTTGGGTCTTCCCACTTTTTCTTTGTACTATATGTGCTACTAGAACTGTACATCGCTTGTCTTTGTTGATATCATTTTTGGTTATCATGTCACCATGTGTGGATGCCATTTTGTTCTTATGTTTTATGCTTTGTCTTCTCCGTGTAATAAAGAAGTTTAAAAAAAAACAACTTGTTTTATATTTTATTTCACTCTTCAGGTATCTCTTTGGCCCACCTCAAGTGTACAGGTGAGTCCAGATGTGGACCTCTGTGCTCTCTTTTACCTAGAGGGAAACCTACTGGGCCCCAATGATGAGGTCTATTAAGCTAAAAAAATAAAGAACTATTAAGTCAAATTAAAAACCTTATTTTCTATTGTGACAGAATGGCCTGTCATACAAGGCCCCAAGGTAGTCGGAGATGGCTCCAGCCTGGCTGCCAAACAGGCAGGAACTCCATTGTTTAATTAATCCCATCAATAGGATTGCTGATTGGGGATTAAAGGTTGGGCTGTATGCATGTATCTGTTAATTTATGTTAATGAAGTTCTGTGGCTATATCAGTCTATGATTTACTACAATAAACTGTTCATTCCTGCTGTACTCAGTTCAAGGTAGTTGTGTCTACTTATTGGGTACACATAGCAGGGTTCCAAGGTGCGCATGCTGACTGGTGCTGGAAGTGATTCCGGGGACAACAGGAGGATACATGTGGGTGATCTCTGGGAGTTACTACAGCTCTCTTGGTGAACCCGTTACATTGGTGGCAGCGGTGGGATTGCCTCCTAGTCTAAGGGACACGTCCTTTGCAACGGGATCTATCTCCAGGAAAGAGAATGGAAGTCAGCTACGCAGAGCTGATCAAGAGGAATTGTAAACGCCTGAAGCTCTGGAGGGATGTTCTCCACTTGGAAATTAAGTACAAGGGGAAAAGCCTCCCAACCTTTGAGGAAAGGTTTTGGCTCCAGCGGAAGTTGCGGATGCCGTTCTTGGGGAAGCAGCCCAAAGAGGAATGGGTGGCTGAGCTGGAGGTGCTGGTCCAGACAGAGCTGAGGTTGGACGATGGATATCGGGCTCTGCGGTGGTACGCAGCACAGATGTGCCTGGGGCTGGAGGATAAAGGTCCCACAGAGGGCTATGGCTTCGGCGGCCCGGGATTATTATTGGAAATTATAGAAAAGGATCCCGACTTCGGTAGTGCATCGGAGTGTCGGGAGGAAGACATCCAGGAGCGAAGGGAGGAGGATATCCCATACGTGCCTAAACTGTGGGCTGACCTGGATTATTTGGTCACACAAGAATGGGAACTGGAACAGGCATATCAAGAGTTATTTGACCATGTGCAACAGTATGCCCCAGTGACCATGGATTTCATTGATTTTACTGCGTGGTCACCTGAGGATGTTGACCCAGAAGGGGTGGATGGGACTGATTCACAGGGTTACTGGACAGCTAACCCAGATCCGATAGCGGAACTATGTGATTGTACACCACAACCAGATCCAGAGACTGTGGATTTAATTGATTTTACATCTGAGGATGTTGGTCCGGGAGGGCTTGCAATTGGCTTCCCTTCCCAGCAAAAGGAAGAAGGTTTTGTGGGTGTAGTAGCTGGCACTGCGGTCTCCACAAGCACCCACCCAGCAGAAGAGCTGCCATCGGGGCAGAGTGCCGCTGGCATCTGCCTGCTCCTTTCCCTGTTTCCCGAGCCTGACCACAGCAACCTTGTAGGGTCCAGTCAGGCAGCCCCAGAGACTGTGGTAGTTGATGGGGCTGCGGTTTCCACACCTGGGTCCCCGGAATGTTTGGCAGTTGGCCAAGATCCCCGCTCCCCAGCAGAAGCGCTGGCAACAGGGCAGAGTGCTGCTGTTCTCTGCCCACCCCTCCCCCTTGTTCCTGAGTCTGACCATGACGCTCCCGCAGTGCTCGCTCAGACCAACCCAGCCGAAATACTGGCAACAGGAGAGAGGCAGGACGGCCCCTCTCTACCAGCACTGGAGGTGCCCGCAAACCCTATAAAAGAGATTTCGCCAGGTCAGAGTGCAGCTGGCCTCTGCCCTCCCTCATCAGACGTCCCTCCACTAGAGGATGGTACGAAACCAGCACTGGGGGACATGTATCCCATACAGGTGGATGAGACTGTGGTTGCCACCTGTGGTCCCCAGAATTGCTGGGCAGCTGGCTCGGATCCCCAACCCTTGATTGAAGGGGCCCCCGCCACCCTGTCATCTCCCCAGCGGCTGAGAAGACTCCAGAGAGAAGGTGCAGTTGGCAATTCTCTCCAGCGGCAGTTATATTTTTCGGGAGAGGCAGAGGGCAGGCGGGTGAGTACTGCTCTTTTGTTAAATTGTTTTGAGGAGTACCAATTTGTGGCTGGCAGTGATGGTCCTGACATACAGACTGACTTCAGAGTCAAACAGGGTGGGGTCTTATCAGACGTCAGTCTCCCCCAGAAAAAGGAGATATGTGATGGAGTGTGTGACGGAACTGTCCATCACTGGGGCCCCTGGAGAGGACTGAAAGCAAGCCTGCTACCCGCAGATTATGGACCCTGTCTCCCTGCCTTTTGCCAGCCCCCTGCATCCACAACTCCAGGAGCGACGGAGCTGTGCTGTCGGACTGAACTGGATGCAGACCCGGTTTGGGTCTGGCCCCAGTTCAGTCTTATTTTTAAAAGGGGAGATATGTGACAGAATGACCTGTCATACAAGGCCCCAAGGTAGTCGGAGATGGCTCCAGCCTGGCTGCCAAACAGGCAGGAACTCCATTGTTTAATTAATCCCATCAATAGGATTGCTGATTGGGGATTAAAGGTTGGGCTGTATGCATGTATCTGTTAATTTATGTTAATGAAGTTCTGTGGCTATATCAGTCTATGTTTTACTACAATTAACTGTTCATTCCTGCTGTACTCAGTTCAAGGTAGTTGTGTCTACTTATTGGGTACACATAGCAGGGTTCCAAGGTGCGCATGCTGGCTGGTGCTGGAAGTGATTCCGGGGACAACAGGAGGATACATGTGGGTGATCTCTGGGAGTTACTACAGCTCTCTTGGTGAACCCGTTACATCTATTACTACTAACATTCAAAGAAAAAAAGATTTTAATGATGGCAAAACAAAAGTAACATTATGAGTACAGGCAAAAACAAATAAAAAATGTATGGCGGGGCTCTATCCCATGATGAAGCATATGAGTACATGAAATATGTTTTCTAGCCCCCGCTCCCATTTTATTAGCATTATAGACACAGATACAACCCAACATACAAAAATAAACATTTACATTTTTAATGCAGATGCAGTTTCAGTTACATGGTAAATCTGGTTGTTAATCAAGTTTATTGTATAAAAATGTACAATTAATCAATTAGTACACAGTAATTATTTATACAAACTAGTAGAGTCCACACCAGACTGGTAAATCGCAAATATCCGATATCCTAAGTAGTTCATCAACGAGATCAACTTTAGGAAATTTTCACTCATTATCTATAATAATAATCTTAGTAAATCAAAGTATGATGTCATGGAACAATTCCAGATAAACAATAGGCGTCCAAAAATTATTTTCCAAGTAGAGCCATTCTTCCGCTTCCATGCCTTTTTATGTTTTAACCAATTCTCTCTCGTGTTTCGGCTTCATCCTGATGAAGGTCCCTGTATGCTTTCCCATTGTCTGCATCATAGCCATGCTCCATTGGCTAATAAATGTTGAGTGTGGCAAGTAGCTCATCAGAAATGTTTGTAGTCAACCATTACGGTTGGTAACTCTAGTTATCAATGTCAATTATCAATTACTGATTATCAGTCACTCCATATGGTGAAACTATCTCTCCAGTCTACTTACTTTTCATTTTATTAAATATCCCTGCTAATACACCTTGGTTGTAATAGATTGGCATCGATATAGAATGAAGTTTCCATAATAGGACATCGAGCATCTTTTTGGTCTTTATTTGCATATAAAGTTTATAGAAGGAAAGAGTCTGCAACTTATAGAGTGCAACCTCCGCTTTATAGCCGACTTTACATCTTTGTTCTTCAAGCTATAGATCAACGGGTTCAACATGGGGACAACAGCCGTGTTAAACAGAGAGAAGAGCTTATGGGAGTCCAAGGGGTTTTTCGAAGATGGCGTCAAGTATAAGCAGTAAAGGGTCGTGTAGAGGAGAACGACCACGGTAATATGTGAAGAACACGTGTAGAAGGCCTTGCGCCTTCCGATGTTGGTGGGGATCTTAAGTACGGCTTGGATTATAAAAACATAAGGGATAAGAGTGAGAGACAACGGGATAAGACCGGACACAAAAACCCCTTCTGTGACTATCAAGAGCTTCAGCAGAGAGGTGTCGCTGCAGGAAATCTTCATGAGCGGCAGAACATCACAGAAGAAGTGGTTGATTTCATAGGATGCGTAACATGAGAAGTTTGATATTACAGAAGTGTGGGGTATAACCTCCAGAAAACCCGACACCCAGCAGCCAATGGCTAGCCGGGAACAGACTCCGTGACTCATGACCATGTGATAATGTAGAGGGTGGCAGACGGCCACATATCGGTCGTAGCTCATGGCGGCCAATACTAACAGCTCGGTGCATTGCAGGGCCATGAAGAAGTACACGTGAGCCATGCATTCCAAGAAAGAGACGCTTTTATCTCCTGTGACGAACGTCGCGAGGATCTTGTGTAGAGTCACAGTTGTCGAGGATATGTCCAGCATGGACAAATTGCCCAGGAAGAAGTACATGGGGGTGTGCAGGTGTCGATCGAGACAGACGAGGAGTAGGATGGTCAGGTTGCCACCAAGAGTGATGAGATAGATGAGGAGAACAAGGAGGAAGATCGGAAGCTGCAACTCGGGGACATCGGATATCCCTTTAATAATGAAATGAGTGCGATTTCCCTGATGAGTCTCCATATGTACTACTGATTCTAAAACACAGGTAGATGAATACCCCTGTTTGCCCTGAGTATAGGTTTTTTTTTAACTCAATCTCAGGGAGAATGAGCAGAATCTCAGGGTCACACAGTCATATTCCCCCTTGATTTAGTGATATCCCGATTGGTGCTTTTCTCACTTCTACTCTATATGACAGCTGGAATCCCTGCTTGGACACAGGTGACTTAATTCAGATCACCTTCCCCTCCTGACAAGTCGTGGTTTCCATAAGGATCATCATTAGAATCATTTGGCCGCCACCATTAGCGAGTCGCTGCGATAGGATCTGCGTGGTGGCTTAATAAATATACGATAAGTCTATGAAGATTTCTTATTGTGAATGTTTTTTTTTTACAGCACAAAACAATCAGGGGTAGTTAAGACAGGAGCGAAAGTAACATCTTATTCATTATTATTAATAATCAACGATTTCTCTACGATGACAGATCCATCTACCAATTATAAAGACGCTTTTAGATGTAGGAACAACCAAAAGTCACGGAAAGGTCTCCTCCGCCTTGGAAAAAAAAAAAATCTTTGTAAAATTTTCTATTTCAAATTTTCCTGAAAACATCTCAATGCGGAGCTGTGAAGTCTTCCTAACCACTCATGGTTCTGCTAAAGGTGAATGTTCTGGAATGTGGATTTCTTGGCGGTTCAATAGTTCAAAAGAGCTTCTAATTTAAGCAAATGTGGTTAAACGGCAAAATAAAAGTAAATATAAAGCAAAAATAAAATACAAACTCTGTCCGTGTTAATTTAATCTTTTTGGCACGTTCCTTTGGTCTTTGTCTTGCTTCTATTCCAAAGGGGGTGCACAACCCATTCTTTAACCAAATAAAGAAAGGCAACACCAAAAAGTTAAAAATAAGTCTAAAATAAGCGGCACACGGATATGTGGTGTACCCTGATGGGCGATGTGTGTTTTAAAATAAAAATAATTTCAATATTTTAATTTTGTCAAAGCTCTGTATTTATAAATTCCACCTATATCTTGCACAGGTTAAACTAAAAAAAGTATAATATTTGGCTCTGCTTCAGTTCACACAATCAATCAGTTAAAATATATGTTTTTATTTTTTATTTTTAGACATTTTGGTTGAGAGAATCTCACCTCAAACTACATCCTAATTCTTTCTTTCTTGAGCGAAAATTAGATTTTTTTATTATAATATTTTAAATATTCCCTTGATTTATTTAGACACGCTATCCCTCCATTTTCCTTTTTATTTATTTATTGTTTTATTTATTCATTTTTTTCTTATTTATTTTTTTCAGAATATGTACTGTAACTTGATAACTCACCTTTTTATGAAACTGCATCCAGAGTCTGTTTAAAATTGGCTTGGCTAGAGATCCTGGTGTTTCTATAACATAGGAGGCACACGTTTTGAGTCCCAAATAATGCTGCTTACTTCCAAAAACGTCCAATTTTTTGGAAGAATAAGAGGAAACTTTATTGTATTTTTTGTCTATTTTAAAGAATATCGATATGGCACAAAAATAAATAAAAATAAATCGTTCTTCAGCCGTTCTTCCAGAAGAGGTCCAAGTGACTCGTAAATCTATGAATACTTCATGTTTGGAGTTTAAAGGTTATCAAAACCTATACTAAAAATGATTCTCGGACGTGATGACGTGATGACGCGCACGTCGTAGTAGGTGGAGATGCGCACTCGCTGTGGAGAAGGAAGGGTCTGATGGAGAGGCGAGTGACGTGAGATTCTGCCGCCATTCTCGGCACTCTGCAGTACCTATTACGGCTCGGCTGGCTTACCTGACTCGGCTGGCTTATCTTGTGCGACCCGGCTGGCTTATAAGACTAGGTGCCGACTGCCTCTGTCCGCTTTCGCCGCTTCCCTGCCTGTGAGGAGACACTCTAGTTCCCGGCCAGAGAGATGAGGCGGTAAAGATCTCCTGGTGAGGTTTTCCCCTGGCGTATTGACATCTGCCGATTTGCCGATTCCGGTAGGATGATAAATATTTAACTAAATCACTCCGGTCGGAGGGAGGAAGCCGGTTGCGCTTTGGCTGAACGATCCGGACGCGCTACAGAGCATCACAGAGCATCATAGAGCACTACAGAGAACTACAGAGATGCTGGATTGAGGTGAAATAGTGGATATAGTTGATTCCCTATGATATATAATCCATAAAGCCTATAAAGCTTCATAAACTCCTAAGATCTGCAAAACTAAAAAGCTCGGAATTTTTTCTTATTTATTTACTTATTTATTTATTTATTTATTTTTTTATTTTTTTTTTCTTTCTCTTAAAATATAACACTATATATGTTATGTCGACACCAAACTGACCTGTTTTGTGGACTTGGCAGCCTGGTGGCATACGATACTTTTCCAATATGGCATCTAAAAGAAATGTGAACAGAGATCCTCCCAAAGACCAATTAAAAAGAGATAAAAGAGAGAAAAAAGAGAAACAAGCTGGATCCGTGGTTGAATTTTTTTCTCCTTCTATGGAGAGAAATAAAGAAAAAATCTTAAATTTATCCACAATTTCTCAATCGGATGAATCCCAGGATCTTCAAACTCGTAACAGCCTTAGCCCTACTTCATCAGTGTCTCAAGACTTTATGCTTGCTCATTTTGATGAAATTAAAAAAGAGATATCTAAGGGCTCTACAGAAATTAAACAGGAATTAAACGGGCTAGCCAATAAATTATTGGAAGTGGAAAATAAAATTTTAAATCTCGATCTAAACTGCTCAACTCTGAAAGAAACTATTACAACAGTGACTCATAGAGTGGACAAGATTGAGATAAAGCTGAGAGATTTAGAAGATAATCTTAGGAGAACAAATCTTCGCTTCAGGAATATTCCAGAGAAAGTTACACAAGATCAACTTAAATCCTTTTTACTCGACTTATTTCAAGCAATGGGTGTGACCCTAAAAGACTCTGATCTAATTATGGATAAAATTTTCAGACTTAGACGACCAAACGGCTTACCTGAAACATCACCGCGAGATGTTATGGTCTCTTTCTCATCTCTACATCCAAAAGAATTAGTCCTGCGTGCAAAAAGGAACGCTAAATTGAAAGATGAAGTTTACCAGAATATCCAAATATATCAAGACTTATCTTATCAAACCCGGCTTTGGAGGAAGGAATTTTCTACATCATTGTCTTTTTTAAGGCAAAACAATATCAAATATAGTTGGACTAGTTCATCGAATGTGAGAATCTGGTGGGAAGGTCAAGTAAGATCTTATGACTCACCAATAGTTCTGGCTGAATGGTGCAAGTACTTGAAGACAATTTTACCAAACTGACTTTTTTCCTTTTTTTTTTTTTTTTTTTTTTTTTTCTTGCTATACATTGCTGACTACGTTTAAGGGTTTAATATTAAGAAAAGGCTGATGATACACTGTTAGATAATAATCAAATATAAGAGTGTTTGTTATTTAAAGATTGGACGATATTATCTGGGCGAAAATTAGATAATAGATGTGTTTTTTTTTTTTTTTTTTTTTTT
>VKOC01010130.1:0-13788 GCA_009364415.1 Spea multiplicata
ATACAGAGGGACCGGTCAATGGAGGGAGGCATTCGAAATCGTGAAGACTTTTCTAATTGAAACCGTGGAGAAGAAGAGCGCTAGTGAAGTACTTAAATACTTCTTTAGTAAGAGTGCCCCTTTAATACAAAGTAAAAAAACAATAAAAAGTTGAATATATCCATTAATATACGTATGTAGTGACGTCCCGGAGACGTATAAATATCTTTAATCGAATTTTCAATACAGACTATACAATACAGGGTTTGGGGTAATAGTAAACATCAAACATAAGCTAATGCCATGTACAAAGACAGCACAATTGTGCAAATTAACGTGACATAATTTTTGTGTAAAAAATACCGTATATTGTTAAATAAATTAGAAATGATAACATAAATAAAACATAAAAGGTTGCCAGAAACAGTCCTAACTGTTCTAAACTAAAGCTACACTACGTCCTAGTCACTAAAGCTACACGTCTCAGCAGAGCACACAGTCCAGATAAGCAGCCATTTTGTCGGAGTCCGGAAGAAGGTGAATTTTGCTCCATGATCCCGTATAATGGAAAGTTCAACCACAAATAAATGTAATTTTCTTGCCGCTCCATCGTTGAGGTCATTTCTGCAGAGTCGCTTATTTTATCTTTAAAAATTTGGCGTAGACTTCGACAAAATGGCTTCCGGCGAGGGAGACGTGACAATACTTGTTTCTCCATTGTGTAGAGCTCGAAGAACGTCGAGACTTTAAGCTGCTATTGGCGGCCGCTTCTGATGACGTCAGGCGGTTATTTTGAATTGCGCTGAGTGGCTGGCAGCCGGTTTGGTTCTGTGTGTTGGATGTTCTGGTTCTAATTCGGATTTACGGCGGAGGAGGTATTAAGAAGGGTTTATTGTCTGTGACTTTGCTGCTTCTGTCCTCAAGTAAACCTTACTATGGGATACATTACATTTATTTATATAGCGCCAGCAGATACTGTATGTATGAGTACACACACTCACTCACTCACTCACTCCCACGCCCACTCTCTCTTTTAATAGGAATCTTCTATGCTTATCCATTATCGTTAAGGGTTGGCCGGGTATAATAGGAGTTGCAGAAGTGTCATGTCAGGGGGTGCCCAGGTCCGCTGCTACAGCAGTGACCCGATTGATCTCTAAAAGTGTTAATTATCTGAGGGAGGAAGCAATCCTGTCTATAAATCTGTCTGATTAGTTTAGTGTATATCTATAGGTTTATACATGGGTGGCTGTAGGTTTTGGGGCGCTGTGAATGGAGAGCGTTATTGAGTAGTATTTTAGATGTTGTTGCCCAGCGGAATGAAGTCTTTAAATATTACCGAATTGACTTGATTATAAGGTTAGGTTTTTTTTCCAGAAAAAACAAACAAACAATCTGCTAAAATGATAACGTCTTATAATCGGGGTCATCTCTGGTTCGTACATGAGACGCTCTGATAGAGCACTTCCTCTGGCTACTCTGATAGAGCACTTCCTCTGGCTACTATAGCCCCCCCCTTATATTCAGGCGGTGCCCCCTAAAAAAATACGAGGATTGTGATTTTGTTTTTCTCTCCGCAGACACAAAATGGAGTCGACCGATCTGGACGATTTATGTTCTCACGTTAACTCAAAGATTTCTTTAATCAAGAAGACTCTCCAATTGAGAAATATAGGTAATTAAACTACGTTCTATATGTATGTGTGCGTGTATGTATATATATATATATATATATATATATATATATATATAATGCACTATGTATAGTGTACAGTTACCACCAGCTGATAAGTGTCGTTGTTTTACAGGACAGGATCCCTCTCTGACCTGCGTCCTGAATAAAGTCGCGCATGAAATGAATTCTCTGCATGACCTTCTCAACAAATTGGAGACGGAGGTTCAGAAGCAGGAGAGTATTTCACGTTCCCTGAAGGTAAGACGCGGCTCGCAGATCAGCGAGGTTATTACTCGCATGGAGTAACAAATACTCTCTAGTTACATGGCTTTAACCCAACTGGATAGTCATGTTCACGTTATTCATGTTCAGTCCACGTTGTGACTTCATTGGCGTGGTTTGTGGCAAGGAGAATGCGCACGTCCGGTTCACACGGATAAGAGAAGCTGCCTCGCCGTTAAATGAAAGTCCCTTACAGACTTTTATATAAAATCCCCCAGGTTTACCGGTCTGTCTGTTGATCTGAGGAAGACAAGCGTTCTGTAAAAGGTACAGGTAAAGTCATCACAAATGCATAGATTAGCCAAAGGGTAGATGGGGTTGCCCAGGTCACATGACAGCCCCCCCATCCGTATTTTGTCTCTAATATTTCCTGTATTTTGTCTTTCTATTTTTGAGCTGATTATTTCCCGCTTTAAACGGATTAATTAAATGTTAAGTAAGTTTAATTTCTTTTGTGTTACATTGTCAGTGGATCTAGTTCCGGCCCCTGATTAAAGGCTAATATATCTATCAGTAGTATAAATATAGCGCCCTCGGCCCTCAAACACCTAATAAATGAAGGTATTGAGTGCTCAAACTTTACGGCTATATGTTGCTTAACTTGTCCTTATGCTAATGTTCTCTCCTATCAGAAAGTTTAATAAGTGCTACTAGTTTTTTACCCCGTATTACAGCCGGGGGGCTTTATATGTTTATATGAGTGTCTAAAAGTATCTACATCATTTATATTCATCTAAATGAACTTTATTCTGTTTACCTATACTGCTGCGTATACCCCGGAGAGTGCTTTGGGGTGTTCAGGACCACCGCTGAGTTGTGCAAACCATACAAATTGGGGCTTTGATTGGCGTGTCGGATACCCGTGCGTCGTTATTCTCTTACCGTGTGTTAAAGTAAAGTCTTTCGCCTTCATCTGCAGGAACTACAGGCTGCATTTGCTAATAATTTTGCAGAAGCGTCCCACATGAAGGAAAACATCCCTCCGCATCTACCCAAGAAAGCTCCGAGCAGGTAAATCGATGACCGTTAATGGATCATATAATGCAATTCCTGTACTCGGCTGGTGAGTCTAGTGTATTTTGTAAAGTTTATTCCTCCGCTGTGTTTTTGTCCACAGTTGCACTTTGTACGCATTGTCAGCCATTACTAAAATAACAATAAAACAACAATAATTCACTTTCTAGCGTTATCTGGGAATATATAAAATCCTTAGGTGCGCCGCTGCCCCCCAGAGCATAAAGTGTGACATTACACTTGTTCCTAAATCATATGTGTGTGTATGTATTTAACACAAATAAATGTCTGTCTGTGATCAAGGAGGAAGCATCCGACATAGGTCCTTTGTGCATCTTCCAACTACATCTCGCATATTATGAGCAGCAAACTGTACAAATGTGTTTATATATAATAATGCCTTATTTTATGCTAGATTTTTTTCTCTTTTAACTGTTTAATTTCCGCTGCTTATGCATTGCTCTGCCGAAGCAGGGTCAGTGTTTGTTCCTCGCATGCGACTGCCTACAAGAGCGTACTCTGGTGACATTCAATCCCGTTCTCCGTTTTAGTAATGAGGCAAAGTGCGAGCCGCCGGATGTCGGTCAGGCCCCGGCGCATGCGGAGCCGCCGAAGAAACCAACCAAGGAGAAAGCCATAAAAGAAATGGAGCTGATCACGGTGCAGGAGTTTGCAAATGTCCCGGCGTAAGTAATGTCTGCACTTCTACCTACCAAATCTATTCCCTTCACGGTCAGTGCGATGGTTTAATGGCTTTATTGCGTTATATTTTATTAGAGTGCCGGCAGGTTCAGTAGCTGTTTTACAACCGCGGGGCAGCGCAATTTAACAAATAAAAAGACATTTTAAAACATAATATTTATATTATACAGAACTGACGTTAATACACGTTAAGATACACTATTACAGAAGGAGAAGAGGGCTTTTTGTTGGAGGTGTCTGTACCCAAATGTCAGACAGCATGGGCTGACAGTTAATACAGAATCTATAATGCTGCCTTCTCAAATATACAGCAATTTAGGTACCTTATGTAGTTGAATGATTATATGTATATATATATATGTGTGTGTGTGTGTATGTATGTATATATATATATATTATATAGTGAAGGAAAAGATTGTTTGATCCCATGCCGATTATTGTAAGTTTGCCCGCTGACAAAGACATGATCAGTCTATAACTGTATTTAAACAGTGAGAGACAGAATAACAACACAAAAATCCAGAATAAGTTGATTTGCATTTTACTCAGTTAAATAAGTATTTCATCCCCTAACAATCAGCAAGATGTGTTGAGCAATGAGATCAGGAGCACTCTCTTAAAGGGGGTTCTCCTAAATCTCAACCAATCAGATTCCATACTCTCCACCATGGCCAAGAACTCTTGCGTTACACCACATCTGGCCTCACAGGGGTTAACACAGCGCCTGATTGAACATTGATATTTAGCATTATGGAAACAAGTACTTTTTGAATCTGTGGCTTCTTCCCCCCTACTTTGGGCAGATAGGTGAATATACACGTGTCGCTATTGTTGATAAAATGTTCAAAGATAATTACAAACACATCTTTTTTTTTTTTTTTCTTTTTTTAATCTAACTAGTTACATGAAGAACCGCCTGACGTACGAGCAGATAAACGGCGTAATCGAGGAGATCAACAAAGCCGTTGTGGGAAAATACAAGATATTTCACCAGCCGATGAAATCGCTCAACAACGCGGCCAAAAAGCAGCTGTGCCGATTCAAAGAAGAAGAAACCAAAGAGACGAAAGGTCGGTGGAATCCCGCGCCGCGCAAAAAGCCCTTTCACAAATCACACGGATAAATACCAACGCCTTTAAATACACCGGGCAACCTCCTCGCTTTCTCCGCCGCTATTTCTGATCTCTGATAGGGGGCGCTCCAGCCATCGTATGCGCTTTAATGCGCATGACAGCCGGGAGGTCCCTGTTGGCAATGCATAGGAGGATTATTACCCACCCATCCGGCATTTAACCCCTTGAGGACAACGGGTTGCCCTTAAACCCATTAAAAACAATGCATTGTGAGGCTGTACACGTACGGGCTTTGTCGTGAAGGGGTTAATATGCATTTCATATCTGACGCCCAGCAGAGGGCTTACAAAGTCATTTAACATGCGTTTTCTTTTAGTCCTCGGAAGCAATCCGACTCAAATCTTTCTCAGTAAAATATTCCCGAGTGCGTTACTTAACATTTATCAACGTTGAACTGCGTCTGCGTCCGTTCCTCTAACATAATGTAAAGCGAGGAGTTTCCTACATCGCAAGGCTGTGAGATTATACGGTGGATCCGTATACAATGGCTGCCGAGTGATGATAAAATTTCCCCTTCTGTAAGATCTTCTGTGGAAATTCTTTGACACGGAGTCCGCTGTTCCGGTGTTTTTAGTCTCTCACCCCGACTATTATTGATCTTTACATCCGTTTGCGGACTAGCGACGTAATCCATATATAGATTTTTTTTGGCGGTTCTCTCCATAAACGCTGCTATATGTGGGGGGTGGGGTATAAATAGATTACCTGCGGCCGGGTTAATGGATTTCATCTCATTTAAAAACTGATTACAGCTGCTAGAGAGATAATAAATCCATCACAGCGAAATAATTGTAATGACCGTCACCCATGGGGCTTCACCGGTCCCGGCTTTAGCTTAATTCATTTATTAAGTTTTCTATCGCTCGTGCGTCTTGTTCTTATTTTGGGTATATTTGGTTTAACTCTTTGACTGCTGGGGGTAGGGATACACTTTACCCCAGCGGAGGCTGTTTTTAGGTATTTTTACTGTACTTTCACTCTCTTAGAAACCACATACACTTTACCCAAGGAAATAAATATATTTGGACAGATTAAACGTTTCATAGACGCCCTTTTTAGGGCAAAAACCATATTTTTTTCAATGTTTTTTCCCCAAATATACATATTGAATTGTTATTGTTGGGAATTAAATATATATATTTTTAAAGCACTTAATCCCCTACTAAACTTTAAAAATAAAATATATATAATTTATCCATTTGTGATGTCACAGCCTCTTATAACTGGCTTCCTGTACGCATTAATCAGGGTTGGTTTTTTTTAGGCAATGTTACTTATTGCCTTCAGACAAGTCTTTTAATTTTTTTTAAACTTTAGTCAGCGGCTCGGCTCAACCCCCCGTACCCCGTAAATAGTACATAACAATAGTACCCCGTAATAGAACATAAGATGACCCTATGGGTGGGTGGGGGAGGGGACATTTATGTACAGTAGTGCGGGGCTGGTAATACAAAATCTTGCATATGCACCTTTCTAGCAGTCAGCGGCTCAGAGATGAGCAGCACGTGTTTGGGACTACATCTCCACAAAGATTTAAACCAGAAACGCTCCTCTCCGAAACGTGGAGAGGGGCACAGACCAGCAGGCAGGGCTGCGGGAGATTACCCAGCATGCACTTTGTGAGCGTCGTTTCTTAGTCATGTGACCCACACTTATGTATGCTATATTAGAGGATCGGCGGCTCATATTTACCCCGTCTGCCTTGGATTTCTCATCCATTTCATGTTATTTTAATGGACAAAATGTGGTTCCCTCTGTCTTGTGTTTTTCTCGCCTCATTTATACCCTGAGCTTCTTGTTTTACTGTTAAGTAACTTGCATTTTTTGGTTCCTGTTTTTTTTTTTCCCCAGGACTGTTTTTTGTCGTAGATCAAGACATAAAAGAATTTACTCAGGTGAAGGTGGACAAGCGTTTTCACGGCATGCTCAGTATATTACGCCATTGCCATCGTATACGAGAGATTCGGAGTAAAGGACTGGTGCGTTATATTATCTGCTAGCACAGCGAGCTCACGAATCATTAGTAGGTGAGGCGCACGTCCGTGACAAAGTCTACAGTTTCTTTCATGCGCTTGTACAGAATACGATAATGTATATTTTTGTGTATACTAAGAAAAAAAATTAAATATTGCCTTGATTACTAATAGATTCTTCAAAACATGAACGGAGTTTGTCGTAAGCGTTCAAGAATGTAGAGTTGATCACACTGTTGTCGTGATCATCGCACTTTTATCTTGTGAAGCACTAACGCTCAGATCTTTGATAGGTTTACGGAGGGAGCTGTACTTGCAGTCATGCAGGGTTCGGGGCTGTATGGCAATAGTAGCGGGTGAAGGGAGGGGTTCTGCCACGTTACAGATCTCCGGTCAGACATCACCTAGAGTATCGGGGGCAGTTCTGAAGACCCCCATCTCTAGAAGAATATTTACGTCCTGGAGGAAGTTCAGAGATGGGCAACTAAAATGGCGAACGGTTTGCAGACTTTTAAAATCCTAGTGCCGCAACTTGGCTCCAAGAGGTCCGTACGAACTACCAATAGTCGCTCGTACGGACCTTTAACTCTCGAAGCGCGGATACCATGGTCTCACCAGGCCAAGTTGCGCCATCAGGAGTGAAAGGGCCATGAGAGTGAGTCTATTGGTCGCCTGCAGGGCTCTTTCACGGCTCTTTCACAACTGAACCTACGGATTTCCGCTCCCGTTGACCCCTGCGATGCTGCGTAGATAAGGTAGGCTGGATGGGGAAGGGACCCGGGAGATTGGTTAAGGAAGATGAACACGATTCTTCGTGTTGTGTGTCTTTTGTATACGTTTTGCCGCCGTATGTTCGGTTTTCGGGGGGAACAACAAAAACACACCCTTCGTGTTCATTTTCACGTTCGCCCGAATACGAAATGCACAAGTCTAGTGGATAGAGCCTTCCTGAAAGTGTTGCCTCAAAGGGTTAAGATGTGTCTCCACTTGAACAGAGAGGTCAGACCAAGTTGCACGGACCATTTTTCCTCCTCCAGCAACCTTTTTAGTTAACATTATGGTATCAGGCATGATACTCCGGAGTTCTCCTGGTGTTCCTTTAGACCGAGCCATGGTGATTTAATTCACTCCAGAGAACCTGAGTCCAACACCCCAACCTACGTCATATGCTTCAGGAGACAAACATCATTTTTTACTCCGTACGTTTAAGGAAATTATTCTGCCAACCTTTTGATAAAAGTAATGTTTGCTAAATTGTTAAAGGTTTTTTTTTTGTGTGACTTGATTGGCAGTCAAAATCAGAAACCGTATCTAATGAAGAATGTTTAGTCGCGCCAAGAGCCGCGAGGGCGACGAACATCTCATCCAGCAGCGCTATTCTTTTTTAATTAAATTGGGATGCTGCACGGCTTTTATTGGCAGTAGGGTCTGCGATACGTTACAGAGGACCGACAATGAAAAGACTTCATTTCTCGCCTTTTAATTAACAAGAAAAATAATACGGCGAAGGAGCGTCTCGGCGGAAAACCCTTCATGGTTCCTATCCAAATCTGAATTTCATTTGAAACGATAATGTAATGGAATCAATAAAACTCTTAGGAGGGAGGAGGTGGGGGTCCGGCAGCTCTGGCCGGGATTATATCAATGCCTCTTATTCCTATAGCTATTTAATAGCACGTATGAAACGCGTTCCACCAACGTACTAATGAGCGTTAACTCTCTCCTCCCGTCTCCTTACCCTTCATAGCGCTCTGTACCGCTAGGCCGAGATCCAGGATATTATAATCCCAGACCGGTTCAATACACCAAAATCTGGGTCCTCGTCTCCTTCTGTAGCCGTATATATGTTATATGTGCTCGTATTATTATTTATAATATTAATGTTCATTTTAATAGCAATGCAGAATCTACTGCTGCTCTAAAAATACCGTAATTATTTTTACTACAGATGTGCAGATTAGATGTGGCTAAAGTATCAAAATAATGGCGCATAACACGGATAGAATGTATGCTTCTGTTCTCAGAACTGTGTGAATATGTGTATGTATGTATGTGTATATATATATATATGTGTGTGTATATGTATGTATATATATATATATTTATTTATTTATTTATTTTCACAGTACTGTTCAAATGTTTTGGGCAGGTGTGGGGGGAAAAAGCTGTAAAGTAAGACTTTCAATAATAGACATGTTAATAGTTTACTTAATAAAATGCAAAGTGCAAGAGAGCAGAAGAAATATCCAAATATTTGGGGTGACCACCGTTTGCATTCTAAACAGCATCAGTCCTTCTAGGGACTCTTGCACGTCGTCAGGTAGGTTGTCCCCAACATCTTGGAGAAGTAATCGCAGTTCTGTGGATTTATTCAGCCTCTGCTGCTTCTCTCTCTTTCTGGAATCCAAGACAAACTCAATGATGTTGAGATCAGGGCTCTGCCATCACTTCCAGGACTCCTTGTTCTTCGTTACGATTGTTCTTGATGATTTGGGGGTCGTTGTCATGCTACAAAGTAAATCAATAAAAAGCCTCCTTGGTGGTGAGTGAAGTCTTCATCGATCGAATTCACCGGACGCTCCCAGTATCTGAACTAGTGAGTTACCCGCTGTGCTCATGGAGTAGTGGATACAAGCCATGTCCTTGGGGCAAATTTACACGAGATGATCTTCTATATAGTGTTACGTTTCTGCCGCACAAATCCTGGAGAGTATTTCAGTTACAAGATTACTCAGATAAGTACATAATCCTATATACACGTTATTTTGGTTACTTGACCCCGCGGTATAATAGTGCTTTACCTGTGTTGGGTAAGATAGGAAGTCAGAATCCTTAAAGGGGAACCCCCACCAAATTTCAAGGAGACAAAATTCTTCTGTGACTCCAAAAGGCCATGTGATCCAGAAGCTCTGAAATATTAACGTTTATTCTATCATTTATAGCCCTGGATGTTCTGCTTTTTACTTTTTTTTTAGGGAACCTGATTGGAACCACATCTCCTTGGCGAGGGATTCTGTACCTTTATTGCCCTCACTGTAAAGAATCCTTTCCTTTGTTGTATATGAAATCTCCGCTCTTCCAGACTCTTTGTCGTCCTTTGCTTTTTTTCTAGTTCTATAATGTCCTTTTTTTTAAGGACCAGTACCCTGAATTTCACTGCATATTCACCGTGCACCATTGACTTTTATATATATAATATATTATCCTTATTGGCTGTTGCAGCTGCTGACTGATATTGTGCACTGCTGCTAAGTCTGCCCCAATGAATACTCAGAATCCAATAAGAAATAATATTACGTCTCATTTATTTGTAGGGAGTCAGCAGATTACAACAGGGGGACCATGAATATCATCAATAACATTAAACTTGCTAATATATTAGCCCCATGTTTTGGTTTCTGCCGTGCTGGCGGCTTTACGAAGAGTGTCTTAAATAAACGTACTGAACTTTGCTCTGCTTTGGTCTGTCTCTGAGGGTCTTGCACCCAGGTTTGGGACCCTGTAATTCTATATCTACTGTTATCCAGCATTTAATGCATACTTTGTTCTTAATCATTGCCGTCCCGTAGCAATCGCGTTCGCCATATTGAATATGGCGGCACCCGTCTGCGGTAACGAGTTTAGGAAGCGATCACTATTATAAAATGTAATATTATTCCATATTGGGTGATGAGTATTCAGTGCTGTGTTGAATGAGGAGTCGCCTATATAGTTGTAAGGAATGACTTACAGTAATGGCCTCCGACCAGTAGGTGTCGCTGCAAATTACTTCTGCTTTTTGCGGTCGAAGTGTTTTTGGAATGTTAGCCGAACGTGTCGAAGTCTTATATTAAAAAGGGAAAGCGTTTACGGCACAGAATCCTTTTCTTTTTGGGTATGTTCAATAAACCTCTTATCGCCCCCATCTCGTTGCGCATACTGAGGTTTTTCCCTTTTTTGCCCCAACGTTGTCTTTATATGGGAAATTAATAGTCCTGAGGCTGTTTGAATATTAACCCTTCAATAGCCTCTCCCATAGATTATATTGTAGTGACTCCACTAATAAAGTCAGGAGATAGATATTCTGAATCAAGTCACCTGTAATCAAGCAGAGATTTCAGATGAGACATTGGCGTGGGAAAAGCACCAGCCGGGATACTCGGATATCATTAAATTGGGGTAAATCTGAGAATCTAATAATTCACTCTCACATTGGGGTAGACATTCATACACACACGCACCTTCACACACTTATACCTGGAGTGTATCTTTCACCCTCCACAAGTGCCATGTGTTACGCAACTTCGCTGCGCATCTACCACCCATGGCAGGCCAACCAAAGCTGGAATGGTGGTGTTTGAAGTATATATATAATGGCTCAGGAGGCCAATTGCCCCCCCCAGCCAGCCGTTCCTTTGGCTAAGAGCTAAAGCAGAAGACTCCCTGGTCAAACAATGAGACGAGAGAGTGAACTGGGGACCCAAATAGCTCTGCATGGCTTAGTATCTGGGTATCTGAGACGGGATTAAAGTATTTAAAGTATTCTGTATTAGTAGAATGCCAGCCGTGTCAGACACAGTAGCCGGTGATCTCTGTATTATGCTAGCCGAACGTTCCCGTTTCACCCATCAGCTTGTGTTGGCAAATTCTGCAGCGCTGAGTACAGAGGGATTAATGTTTTGCTGGCTCGTAGATTGCGGCTTTGATATCTTCTTTCCGTGAAAACCCCGCACTGTAAGGATTAATTGGCTATCGGTGTCGAGAGAAAATTACACAAAGCGGCATTTTAACCCGTTATGGCTCGGTTGGAGATCATAGAGTAACGTATATAAAATGGAGAGAGCCGGGACGCCGCCGGACCCTGCTGGATACCGGCTTTTGCTTTGAAGAGGGGGACGAGTGAGATTCGGCAGGTACGTTTGGGAATTTATATATATTGTTTGGGGGGAACCTTACTTTTAATATGTAATGTATGTTAATATCGCCTATCTAGATTTAAGTAAGGCATTGGCCACTGTCCCTCATAGGGTTTGAAAGCCAGACTAGTTGAATGGATAAGGCGATGGTTGAGTGATAGGGGGCAGAAGGTTGTGGTTAATGGGGTATATTTAGACAAAGGACTTGTTACTAGTGGGGTACGTCGGGTATCGGTATTGGAACCCCTACTTTTAATATTTTTGAGTGATATTACAGAAGGTCTTAATGGTGATTTCTTATGCTCGTGTGCCCATCGCAGTCGCTTTCAGCAGTGGACGGGGTCAGCATGGGCAACCTGACCGGTCTGCAGCTACTCGGCCCCACGCGGAACAAACTGCGATGCTCTGCGGGTTCTGATGTCGTTCCATCAGAATCAGCGTTAACTTTTTCAGCAATTTGAGCTGCCGTACCTTTATCCTTTACCTGCCGTCATCTGTCAGCCTTCTCCCCCCACGTGCATCAATGAGCCTCGGCTGCCCATGACCCTGTCGCTGGTTCATCACTTTTTTTTTTTTAATATAATAAACCTGGAGCGCCCATCAGTGCCGTTCTAGGCTAGCGTCGTATTCGGAGATAATGTCAGCTCTCCTGAACTTCTGGGATAAATATCTGCGCTGCTGAACGTTGTGTTCAGTAAAACGATATTTAGAAATGACATTTAGGAAAATAGGATTTGCATGCAGAGTCTTTAAATACCGGGAGTTCCTGCCATGCCTCACAATGGGGAGAATAAATGAGATGTCTGACCTTTAAAATCAGAGATACCTTTGCATTTAAGGACAGCAGGTACTGGAGATCAGGGGGAAGCCGGCCGCCCTCTGGTTCTACTTGGACTGCAACTCTCATCACGTTCCGCCAGCTAGCAACGGCCCGGAACTAACTGGGGTATTACAGGACGGGGGGGTGATTTCGCTGCGTTGTTGGGTACAGCGAGGAAGCTCATCACATTACGAGTGGCTGTGTGAAGGAGGTGGGGCTAGCTATGTGCAGGGGTGGGGTTAGCACCAGGAACAGCGGAAAGAGGGCAGGAAGTAGGCGTAGCATGAGTGGGGAGTGGGTGTGGCTAAACACCGCACCCCTTCCTAGAGAAAGAAGAAACTGACTCAGAGACTCTGGAGCCAACCTAGAGCGTTACCCGGCATGGCAATAAATGCCCAGATTTTGTTACAGCTACGCATGAAACGTCATTAACCCCTTTGCAGTGATGAGGGCTCGGAATCTCGTATTTAGGACTGAAATAAACTCTCATAACATTAGATGGAAATAAGTTGAACCATGAAATCAATGAGTAAATGCCAAGTCCAAACGTACCAACCCCAACGTACGTTCCCCCTGACGAAGCTCATTGCAGCGAAACGTACGTTGGGGTTGGTACGTTTGGACTTGGCACCATTCATCACCAGGCTTTTTGCTGTTTTCAGCCTTGTTTCTAGGTTGGTTAGTAATTTTTGAGCACTGATGCACCATTGCTGTATGTTATTTCATTTGTTCCTTTTTACTTTATCGCTGTGGTCATCCTTGTGTTTCTTATTTGTGCCATTATATACACATGTATTTCCATCCTAGTTCCTGTAGTCCTGTGCCCTTGTTCATATGTACCTTTCTATATGTGTCTTGGTGCCGAGATGCTTTTTTATTATATATATTTTTTATATGTATTTAAATCATATTGATTAATAAAGATTTACTTTGTATATACCTTTTTTCTTACGTGCTCTCCTAGCAATATATTTTGGTGTTTATATATATGTACAGTGCACGTATCTCTACCATTATTGGTAGTTTGTTCGTTTTTGGCGATTAACACGTCAAACTTTGCAGCAGAATCACTTGGTTCCATTCCCGGTTCTGCACTTGCTATGAAGGATACCCCGTGGTCCATTTAACCTCCCGAGGATTCGGGTCCTGACCCAGAGAGCAAACCCAGAGAGTTCCCAGGTATGCCCATAATACACAAACTGCTGTATACTCAATGATGAACCAACCACCACGCTGAGCTCCTTGTTCCAATCAAATCGAGCCCCTAGGCAGGGCCGGCCGAAGGCGTAACGCCGCATGGGGCGAAGTTTAAAAT
>VKOC01010131.1:0-10538 GCA_009364415.1 Spea multiplicata
GTTTGGCTGTTGGTGTGGCAGAGCCTGTCCTGGTGTGTGTGCCTGAGCCTGGGCTGGTGTGTGTTTGGGTGTAGACATGGCAGAGCTTGTCCTGGTGTGTATTTGGTCACCTGGTCACCTGTTTCCTCTTTACTTACTGTAGGAATAAATTGAACAATTTATCTAGAGATAACACTCCCTCCAAAATGTGTAGTCACTTCAGAGGACAAAACTTTCTAGGCCCAGAAATCAGTGAGTGGAAAAGTAAAGGTTTTGTGTTATTTACTCTATTTCAATATGCATATTTTATTGAAAAGGATTAGTGGCACTTAATTGTGGTTTCTGATGAACTTCCAATCCTATCACATTACATCAATATGCGTTAGAAAATCAGGAAAAGATGGGCATAGATGGTGGGCTGATTCGGTGGTGCAAAGGGCCACTTGACGAGCTGCCCAAGGCTGCCAGCCCTCCACTGTGACACTGTAGTGTCCCTTTAACAGATTTACTGTAGAACCATTGATCAGTAACCATCTGTCTCACGTGAAGAACTGTCACAATGGAGAATATAACTTTACATTAGATTGAAATAGTCTTCTGTTGTGAGAACATCTCTAAACAGGTTTCGGTGAAAACTGGCTGTACTGCAGCTGTGGCCTGGTTTTTTCAGCGATTCAGCAAAGGTTTATTTTCTGAGGAAGTAAAACTAGCAACATAAAATTCCAGAACAAAAAGCTTTTCTTTGCTGTGTGAAGCAATACCACTGTTCTTTGCATACGATCACCAACTACATTCTTTTAGTTTTATTAACCCTTTAAGTCCTATAAACCATCTGACAGAAGCACTTTGCAGTGAACTTTCTGACTAATGATATTTACGCTTTACGCTTTTTAAAAAAGAGTTGCTGCTGGGTGCTTAAGTTGCCCCACTTCTTTTGCCTTTGGGGAGTGTGTATGTGCATGTCCTGCTACATATTGAAGAAGTGAGTGCATAGCCTGTATAACAGTGTACATTTGCTGTCCCTTCAAAATAACTCAACACGCAACCATTAATGTCTAAACCTTGGCAACAAACATGAGTACACCCCTAAGTGGCTATGTCCAAATTGGGCCCAATTAGCCACTTTCCCTCCCCGGTGTCATGTGACTCATTAGTGTTACAAGGTCTCAGGTGTGAATGGGGAGCAGGTGTGTTAAACTTGGTGTTATCGCACTCACACTCTCATACTGGTCACTGGAAATTCAACATGGCACCTCATGGCTAAAAACTCTCTCAGGATCTGAAAAAAAAGAATTGTTGCTCTACCTAAAGACAGCCTAGGCTATAAGAAGATTGCCAAGACCCTGAAGCTGAGCTGCAGCCGGGTGGGCAAGAATACTAACTGTTATGTCCAGTTTACCCATCATACAGCACTGTGGAATATGATGGTGCTATATAAAACAATAAATAATAATAATGTTAAGTGTGCAATCTGTATCAGAGATTGACTTGAAAAGCCTACCATGGGTACAAGTAGGAAGTTTTAACATACGTTCTGTTCTCTACCTGCATGTGCACCGCAAGTCCTAGAGATACAGTAATAGTTGTATAAATGTGGGAGAATTAGGAGCAGGCATAATCTGGAGCATGACAGTTCCTCTTTAAATATCAAATGATGGTAGCATTTACCCACAAAAAAGGCCCACAGACATGCATCTCCTTCCAGTCATCCGTGTGCCTTATTTAATTACATATTTTCCCTGGATCTGTACTATTTGCATATTTGATAAGGTTGTGATACATTCCAATGAATGATGAGTCCCCTGCAGGATTTTACATGGTAGTATTTTTTCCTTCTTTTGTTTTTCTATCTACATTTGTCATGTTAACAGATACTTTTGTTATTTATTATTTGTAAATGTCTCCGTGGGGTAAATAAAAAAAATTATGCATTCGTTTAGGGCCTTGCTATGCTTTATTTTAACCTCATGCTATTTATTTTTTTTTCTTTTTGTAATCTTGAGAGAAGTTCTTATTTCCTTAACAATCGTGACTAAACGACAGGTTTATTTACTTGCAAGTAAATTGTAGGTGAATCGAGAAATATTCTCATATATATGAGAATATGAAAATATTCTTCCCAGAAAATGGAGAAAAATGTATTCCATTCATGTTTTTTAAAAGAAAGAACATTTAGAAGAATCAATAAAATCACATATTTTTGTTTATCATATTCTTATCCACTATCCTATGTAGCTTGCAAAATTAAGCTTTATGGCCATCTATGTACGCCGTACATTGTGGCACTTATATCCCTCCCCAGGCTGATCAGCAACTTTTAGGAAAAGTGCCCAATGTGGAGGGCCTTGCCCTTCATGTGAGCTTTCAGGAAATATATAGTTTTATTTATTTTTTATTTTTTTACCAGTAAAATGGAATTTATTGTATCATATATTTTTTTATTTATAAAAGAAGATTGGGTTATCAATATTCAGTACATGTTTACAAAAATATATACTTAAGTCTACAAATATTCAATAAAAATACTTTTCCTAAAGAATCTTGGTCATGACATTACTGCACATTGTTTTCATGACCAATATCTATGAAGTAGAAAATCTGTTTTTTAAAAAAAAATGTGCAAAATGGTACATTTATGAAACAAAACAAACAACCCACATAAAGACCAGTAGACAAGTGACTTAGTAACATCTTAAACAAATAAATTGAAGTGATAGGAATCTATATACAATACCTTGCTTTTGACTGCTGTATCTTCTCTCAATAAATTTACCAAGTCTGTCAGAACCTCTACAGCCATAATGGTCTTGTAAAACAGTGCTTATCCAGGACGGTTCATAAAAATAAATGAGCTGTGTATCTCGGCCATAAAGCACAACAGCATCGCTATGCTTTCAACGCAGTAGAAATGTAAACACCACTAAAACAAGTACTGTATTGACATGAATATAAGCCTCGTTATCTTCCATGATTTTATTAATCATAAAAGTAATTTTCAGCCTGGAATCAAACCTTTACTAGGTTTCACTGTAAATCAATACACCCAGATCTAACTGTGGACAGCCGATATTGGGGCAAAATGGTCAGGTTCCCAATCCCTATGTCAGTGTCTACACGCTGTAAAGTCCACTCCAGATTTGTCTGAGAATTGATTGTGGCCACTTATGGGCTGTATAATGCAGGCTCAACGTAGATCATGAGTTAAGATAACATACCAACTTTTTGGGTGCCCATAAATAAATGGCATGTGTTGACTGGTCGGTGGTTGGCAAGTAGATAAACTATACAGCTATTGCTGGGGGACAAGAATTTATTTTATATTTTTTTTAATTGTTTGGTACCTGCTGGTGTCCTTATTTTTAGTTAAAAAAATAAACCAGCCTAGAGCATTGAAATGGTGGCTTACCAGTGCGTATGTTCTTGAGCTTAATACAAAATTAACAATCCTAGTTAAACATTTGAACCCACTTGCCATAGTCCCACTGTTACCTCCCTATAAAAATTGAAAACCTAAACTTATCTTTGTTATAGCTTGCTGTTTCTGCAATAAATATTACACTTATTAATTATTCCTCCTCTGAGTCTGCATCAGCTCCTTTCCTATGGTTCTAAGCACTTTTTTTTATTTTTTGCTTACAACAGAATTAGGTCTAATTAGTTATAATTAACTCCAGTGACAGGCAAAGAGAAATCTAATTCTCGGGGCTGTCATTAACAATCACAGGCTGGGGAATACAAAAGTATGAGCAAATCCCGAAGCATGCCAAATGATGTTTGATTAAGTGGAAGAGAAGATGAGAAGATCAGTTTAACCATTTAATACCCATTGTAGACTGTTGCACGTTACATTGTGGAAATTGTTAAAACTTTGCAAATGTAATATTTAGAGCCATCGAAGAGATGTTGAAGCATTTTGTAAAACTGAAAATTTGCTTTTCTAAGCCTAGATTAGATTAATATTCATGTTTGTTTTTTTTTTCAGATGTACATCCTAATTGTTATATGTTTATGTTTTTAATAGCGTTTCATAGTGTGATTCCCAAACTATCACAAGGAAGAACTAATTTGCATATGATGATGTCACAGGGAAATGAAACGGGCTAGTCTGTTCATTATCAGGATTTATTCAGTGAAAGCTTGAATGACCAAAAACCTCCATGCGCATACCTAAATGTGCACATTTTGAGATCCGTTTAATTCGCTAGCTCAGCTGGGGGTATAGAGTTTCTGTTTCCCCATTTCTCAGTGTTATTTTTTCAATAGGTTTCTTTGTAGATGTGACCGTGTATTTTTGTTGATTCACTATGCTTATATCAAATGTACTCACCACACATACATTCTGTGCTCATACTCTAAATTAAAATACTACAAGGAATGAATTAATGTTACCCATGCTTGTGACACCTTTGTCATCCTTCCACATTCTAACTGATAATTACAGCTCTATGTGTTTTAACTAATTACTCTTAACTATGATAACTGCTAGTGTCTATTAAGCTTCATTTTGGTAATCACCTATTAGCATTAACAGACACTGCAGTTTAGTAATAACTCCCCTATAATCATGTATTTTCGTGCTCCTTTGCCGAGGACATTATTGAAATGGTTAGCATCTATAACTGTATTAATCGTCCGCCGCGGCTTCTTCTTCTCTGAGTTCCATAATTAAGTGTTGCTTCACCGCACCAAACCTTAATTAAAAGTACTGCCATGTGCACTGTGTTCTTTCAAGGTCATTTTCGGGCTGTGATTATATTTTCAACTCTAATGCTTGCTTAGCCACATGTTCACATCACATAGCAAAGCATCTCATTCTGCCTTATGTAGCATGACCAGGTGTGGTTTGGAATTCATGGATTGGACCTTAAAGGGGATTTATTCTGTTTGCAAAATCCTATATTTTGCAGTTCAGTACCCTTGTACATCTAGGGGAAAAAAAACGTAGAATGTGGATACTGAAAGCAGCCATCTTAACGTCATGTTCTCAGGATTTGTATTATTCCTCCCATTGATACAATGCCTTATGTGTGTTAAATTCTGCCCTGTTTGAGTTCTTCTTAAAACACTGGAGAGAGGAGCACAAAGAAAGCAATCATGGATAGATTGTGTCCCTTAACAAGAAAAAGAAACACAGAATGTAGAATGTTTTTAATAAGTTAGTTTACATGTTAAAAGCTGTGAAGGGGATGGCTCTCCTTTAACCACATTTTCTTTTTTTGTTTTTACAGGTCAGGCAATGGGTGGCACAATTAGTGCATTGGCAGCCATAGCAGACCTTTCAGTAGCATCTAACGTCACAGTCAGCGCATTTGCTTATTTTCTCACTGCAGATGGTTTTATTCTCATATGTATTATTGTGTACCTGATTCTTCCCAAAATGGAATACTCTAGGTAATACCATTATTACTATTATTATCATTGTTATTATTTATATAGCACCAGCAGATTTAGTAGCACTATTACAATGAGAGTGAATCTGGCATATCGAGCAATTTTCAGCCTGTGACCACAGGCTGGACATGTAGCGAGTGTATCTAGCTAGTGGCCACACGTATGTCTTTGGTGGCTGCTAGTCTTAAACCCTTCTGCCCCCTATAGACGTACTTGTACGTCCTAAAAATGCATTTAGTTAAGCCCTCCTGTGTTCCAATGGCATATTGTGTTAGCTAATAGAAGTTTAAGTTTAAAAGGGGAATCAATCATTAGAAAACCCTTTTGCAATTTTGTTGTAGCTTGAAGTTTCCTTAAATACACCTAAGTGACCCCAAACCTTTGTATATATATTAGATTTAGTTGGGTTTTTGTATTCCGTTTCTTAGTTCACAAACTCATGTGCTTTACATATATATTTTTAAAATACTGTTTTCTTTTCCACTCCCCCAGTTACTATATGAATATCGCTGAACGAACACCTAACGGTTTACCAGAGAGTACTAGTCAAGCAGATGATGTTTCCTTATCCACATCAAACAAGAACTCTCCTCCAATATTTCCAATCCTTCACAAGGTTTCAGTGCTTGCTGCTTGTTTGTTTTATACATTTTTTATAAGCATTATTATTTTTCCGGCTATATCTGCTGGCATTGAATCTGTGGACAAAAATTCAGGTAGCATCTGGACCAATAAATTGTTCACCCCACTAACATGCTTCCTTGTATATAACTTTGCTGATTGGAGTGGACGGCAGATCACAACATGGATTCAGATCCCTGGACCAAAAAGCAAGCTATTGCCTATGCTTGTTTTGCTCAGAAGCATATTTATCCCCCTGTTTATGTTCTGTAATTATCAGCCTCGAAAACACATTTACACTGTACTCTTTCAAAGTGATGTCTACCCTGTTGTGTTCATCGCACTTCTTGGTCTAAGCAATGGTTACCTCGGAACATTAGCGATGGTGTACGGTCCCAAAATAGTTCCAAAGGAACTGTCCGAGGGCACGGCCATTATGATGTCCTTTTTTTTAAGTGTCGGTTTGGCTGTAGGATCAGCTTTTTCTACACTAGTTCATTTAATATAAATTATTGATAGTGGAATGCCTCACATTTCTTCTTTAGAAGGATAAGATATACCTTCAGATGACAAACAAACATATTCTCTCTCCTAAGACTTGAAGCTTAACCAGCACTAGATTGAATTCAATCAGGACATTAGAAATGATCAGTGCATTCCAATTTGGCAAAAAATGAAATACTGTTTTATTTTTTTATTTAAAATGTTTTAATCTTTTTTTTTTCATGTTGTATGTACGTCATTGTTTAAAACCTGTACATTGCGTCATGTTGCTTCATGTATTGATTTGTGTAAAACTGTAATGTCAACAATGATTTGTATGATTGCTCTGCGTACAGCACCACATCATATGTTGAAGTTTTACTAAGAAACCCATAATGCTGAAATTTAGTATATGTGTTTCAACATTTTAAACCTTTTACTGCATGAAAATAAAACGTCTTCTGACCTATTCATTAATATATATATATAATATATATATAATATATATATACACACAAGGGCATTGTTAAGTATTGTCATTTTTAAGTCACATAACCAAAAAAAATCTAAAATGAATATCTAAAACTTCCCACTGACACATGAATGTCTAGAAATATGGGGATTTGAAGGACATTGAATATACACCACTTTGTACTAGCAAAGGCTAGGTTTCCACTTGGGTTTTTGTCCTGCGTTTTTTTCTTGATGAAAAACGCCAAGAAAACTGCCACTGCATTTTCCTGCGTTTTGGCGTTTTTTCTGGAGTTTTTTCTGGCGTTTTAGCCTTTCTGTGGAAATTGCTTTTTTTGACCTTAGGCAGTTTTTACAGCCTTTATAAGTTAGATGTTTCACCCAGCTAAAAGGGATTAGGATAAATGGCAAGTATCTGCCCCCTCCTGATGTCATTTACTTGGTAGAGTTCTACTTAAACGCCCCGGCGGACCCTTTTTTCTCTTGTCTGTGGTTTGTAAGGCATGCTTTTTTCCGAATGTCTGCTCCTCTAGGAAGATTGGCCCCAAATGATGGTGCAAATTGTTTGCTGTTGCTTTTGGCGCGCAGGATCCAGTTGATGCGTCGTGTATGTTTGTTTGTTCCAAATGGTGTAAAATTCAATATGAACTTTGTTTTGTGTGAAACTGTTTGTTTCCAGCCTATTTCTCGTAGGACACACAGATACTGGGTCCATCCTCTGCATTGTAACTGTGGAAAAAACGCCATAAAAAACGCCAAGGCACAAAACCCACATGGCTTTTTCATGGCGTTTTTTCTCTCCCATAGACTTCTATTGGAGAAAAACGCCAGGATTTCCTTGCAAAAAACGCCAGAGTGTCAACAACCTGCGATTCTGAAAAACTGCCACAGAGCCCAAAAAAGCAGTAAAACGCGAAAGAGGACTGAAAAAAACGCCAAAACAGAAAAACGCCAAGTGGATATGGCATTGTGCGATTTCCTATTGAAGAACAGCTAACATCTGGCTGCAGCGTTTTTTCACTAAAAAAACGCTGTGTGGCTGAATTGGCGTTTTTATGGGCGTTTTTAGCAAAAAAAAACAAGTGGAAACCTAGCCTTACTCTGGACAAATTCAAATGTGAAATAGGCTGAGGTAAAATACAGCAGGCATTATTAAAACTATCCAATAGTTTTGATAGAAAAGAACACAAATGTTACTAATCAAGGCTGCTGAGACGAACTACTGTCTGACCTTCTAACAGAGAGTAGTTTTAATAACTTCATTATAAGTGTTCAGTTCTAAAAGTTATGGAGTTATCTTCCTTGTGAGCTTTACGAAAATCTTTCATGAAGAATTCATGATTTTGAACCTAAGAAAGTGAGCTGATAAAATGCTTTTAGATTAATATTCTCCATCTAAAAGAGACACGGTCTTTTTTTTCTGTTAATGGCACAGGTTACTTATTTTTTTTCATAGAGCTAGTACAAGAGAATGAAGCCCTATTCTAAAGAGCTTACAATCTATTAGGAGATTGAGACGGAAAGAAACCAAGAGCAGGAACTTCCAAATACCCTTGTTTAGGAAGGACTCAGAAACCCTCTGTTTCTTTTTCTTGGCTCTCTTTTCTAGGTGCTCAACATGTTAGATAAGTGTACCACAGTGTTTAAGTCACAATAATATGTATATAACAAGTGAAGTTTATAAATGAATCTGTGTAAATGATACACATTATACTTCCAAATACCTTAGTTCATGACACTAATAGCTATCATGATGTCATAGGTCATGTCATAGAAGAGTCTTGGTAAAGCTCTTACCCAGCATTTAACCAAAGCTTCAAATGTATCCCTTTGCGGCCATTTACTCCTGTATAAATTTGGAAGAAAAACATCCCTGGTCGATGGATTTATATAATTGCATGACAATAATGAAAAATAACGCAGTTTAAGATTACATCATGTTTGTGATTGTTCTGTGGTTTCATCTGTGTGTATTTTTATGCAATACGCACCTTGTTTGGCATGTATATGTATTGCCTATGTACTTATGGTCAATTTACAGCACATTTATTCTTTCAATAAAAAAAGTTAAAAAATTAAGAAAAAGGTCAGTTTTCCCTTGTTCACCAAAATATAATAAGGAATCAACAGCATGCTCAATACTGGAGGTCACGCTAGACTTGGTCAACGTATGCAATATATCTGAGCAATACACACCATATAGACAAAAGTATTGGGGCACAATCAGGCCCATTGCAACAGGTGTATAAAAACCTAGCCATGCAGTCTGCAATTACAAACATTTGTCAAAAAAATGGATCATTCTGAAGAGCTCAGTGAATTCAAGAGTAGTAGTGTGATTGGATGTCATCTTTGCAATAAGTCAGTTTGTGAAATTTCATCCCTGATAGATATTCCAGGTAGTCCCAGTGCACAAAGCAAGGTCCATAAAGACATGGATGGATGAGTTTGGTGTAGAAGAACTTGACTTGCCCCCACAGAGCCATGACCCCAACCACATTGTACACATTTGGGATGAACTGGAACAGAGATTGCGAGCCAGGCCTTCTCGTCCAACAGCATTGTTGGCTATGGGAACTGTATTGATCCAAATGCAAGGCATTTTTTTCTAAAACTATATTTTTGTGTATTTGGTTCTTCCTATATTACGGAAACAAACAGACATGTTTCATAGTATTTCCTCTGGATGTTTAATGTTCTTTATTGAAAATTATTAATAAAGTAACATTGAGTATGATCAAAAATATTTCTTAATATGATAGTCTGCTAAAAGGCATTTTTCAATAAAAAAATGGTCCTGTACATAAGGTTTTTTTAAAAAAAATATGCAATCTAACTTACTCCTAATGCATTAAAAAAAACTGTAATTGTACAAATGTATGAAAAACTTGTAAACATGAGAATATGACAGAGGCAGAGCCTAAATGTTAACGTGGCATTACCGAACAACACTGCTGTACATATAGGAACTGTCACTGAGTGTTAAACATTAATCAATTTGTGTAAAATGGTTTAAATGTTAAGGTTTTTAAAATGGTTCGGTGGTTTTTAAGTATTTATTGATAATGATTTTATACTCATATTCCATCCAATTTGCTTAGAACATGACATCTCAGCATGCACTTCTTGCGTTTTCAAAGCGAAGGAATCGAGAGTAGAGGACTAGATGTGTGCCTTTCTTGTGCGGTATTATAATGAGCTCTACCACAGCTAATGTTGATATGATTTTGTTCAAATATCTTTGAAGTAAAAAAAAAAATTGTTAACTCCCAAGTGGTAGTCCAGGGGTAGTGATAACTGGTAGCTCTCTACTTGCTTTCAAACAATTTCTTTTATTTCTCTTTGTCTTAAAAGCAAATGTCTATATTAGACCTCAACTTGCGGAACACCATGGTTGGCTCTCTGGCCTAGTCATTCCGCTCTTGGCTCCTAGTAGTTATCAACTAATCTTTATTTTTACCACCTAAATATTCTTTAGGCATTATATTTAGATTTAAAATGTTTTCCTATATCTGAACTTCTTTATCAGTCCTTTTACGTTTTAATTAAAAAAGTTTTCATCTGGGCCCTTTTCCACTTGACATCACATATAC
>VKOC01010143.1:0-13684 GCA_009364415.1 Spea multiplicata
AAGAAAGAAAGAAAGAAGGAAAGGAGAGAAAGAGAAGAGAGAGAGAAAAAAGAAAGAGAGAGATAATAAAGAGAGAGAAGAAAGAGAGTGAGGAGAGAGAGAAGAAAGAAAGAGAGAGAAAGAAAGAGAGAGAGAGAGAGAGAGAGAGAGAGAGAAGACGAGAATGTTAGAACATGAAATCATAATCTAAAACTATAGGGTCAGAGGGTTAGATGTAATGTAAAGACTGTTACAGAGAGGGTGGTTGATACGTGGAACAGTCTCCCTGCAGAAGTGGCAAATACATTGAGGGAGTTTGAGGGTGCATGAGATAAGCATATGGTTATCCTACATCCTAACAGAATACCAGATGACTGATCAAGGTTTGAGTCTTTACATCAGGAAAAAAGGCGAGACTACATGCGTCAAATTGTTCCTATCTGTTTACCCCTATTGTTGGGGCACTTGGACCAACTTGTGCCTTACTGAACAGAAACTTGGGATCGGGATTAACCCCTTAAGGACAATGGGCGTTTTGAGCCCGTACATGTACGGGCTTTGTCATTAAGGGGTTAATATAACCAGGTTGGTGAACGAAGCAATGAAACCATTATCGCTACGCCTGTGAACATTCTCTAACCTGAGACTTTTCCAATATTAACTCTTTACATAGTTACATAGTTATATAGGCTGAAAAAAGACTTCAGCCTTTCCTATATCTGTTCATTTGTTGCTGTTGATCCAAAAGAAGGCAAAAAAACCCAATTTGGTTCTTTCCAATTTTTCACTAACCAGGGGAAAAAAATTCCTTCTTGACCCCAAAATGGCAGTCAGATTTCTCCTTGGATCAATAAGCCGTTTCCCCATAATTAAAGATTATATCCCCGAATATTATGTTTTTCCAGGTATCCATCCAGTTGCTGTACAAACCTTTAGATGAAAACACTCTTGCTTATTGTTAATAACGCTTTTTTCCATTCATCATATAGAAAATATTACTTGAATTTATACAATTTATCACCACATCCTCTAGATATCCCTATAAAAATACCCATGCGTACACAGTCACACATATATATATATATACTGTGCATACCCATACTGTGAATATGATACAACATCTCTATTCAGTATGATCTCATAATGGAAAAGACAAAATATATTTGGAAAACAATCATTTTAAGTAATTAAAATTGTAGTCTTTAGGGAAAAAAAAAATATCTTCCATAACTTTCTAAGTTTTCATTTATCATAGTTTTTGCCTCTAAGACGCCCCAGTAATTTCATTTTTTTTCTGGCTTCTATTAAAAGGATCAATATCTATGATTCCAAGGAGTCTCGGCTCATGAAGAGATGGAGCTGGTGTGTAATCATACATGAAAGTATTGGTTGTCATTAGCAGGAGGATTGATCTGAAGGGACAGCACACACACGCGCCGGTACGTGAATATTTCCAATAGACCATTGGCTTTGCGATACTGCCCGGTAACCTTTAACCCCCCGGCAGTAATTAGATCTGGAGAAAGGATCGCCTTATTAGAAAAAAATTGAATTGTAAATATCCAGTATGGGCTTTACAAGAAGCACGAAGAAATCTTTGAGTAATGACGAGCCTTAAGAGACAAATCATAATGAACCGTGACGGCCGAGCCGTATTTAAATCCACTGTTATATGGAAGTCGCGTGCTTTATAACCCATCGCTGGCATTGAGCACATTTATTGTGTGTGTCATGCTCGGTTAGGATTGTATCCATTGGTGCTCTTACATTTCCTGATGGATACAGTATATACTCATATTGTAACATTTTTAATGCATTAAACTCGTACCTGAGAATCCTCTAAATGAGCTGACTGAGGGACTCTTGAAATATTAACCCTTTAACAACCCGTTGTGAGGATTCTACGTAGTGACTCGACAAACGTGTTACCCAAGTGACTGTAACGGCTGTCCTCGTGGAATCCTTGACTTGTCATTATTTCATTCAGGGATATTATCAACCATATCATTCCGGTAGCAAAAAGTATTTAGAGTGTTATATATGATAGCAGAAGTGTAGAATAACGCTCTCTAACCTCACTGTCAGGGCCAGAGTGGGAAAGAAAAGCAGCCCTGAAAATATTTGGACGCCATCCTCATATATTTTATTGCGTGGTCGAGCTCTTGTGCCCACACCCCTTACCAATCTGAGTCACACTACTTGCCATCCAATTACCTATAAATCATTTTTTTAAAAATGTTATGAAATTTTTCTTCAATGGTAACAGAACAAAATACCACATTAATATTATTAAAGATCCCAGTAAACAAAAGTGTTTAAAGGCCCAAATAAGTATAAGTACCAAATAAGTATGTGGAACAGAACCCCGGCTCCCGGACTCCTATGACATTTGTTCCCCCGACCAGCTTGTCTGTGTCTTATTTGCCCCGAAGCAGCTTGTCTGTGCCATCTTTGCCCCCAAGCAGCTTGTCTGTTCCATCTTTTTGCACCCAAACAGCCTGCCTGTGCCATTCCCCCCAAACAGCCTGCCTGCGCAATTTCTGCCCCCCAAACAGCCCACCTGTGTTATTTCTGCCCTAAATATCCTATATGTGCCATTGTTTACCCCTATACAGTCTGCATGTCTCATTTCTGCTCCCAAACAGCTTGTCAAGGGCCTCCAGCTTGTCTGTTCCATCTTTGCCCCAACAGCCTTCCTCTGCCATTGTTTCCCCCAAACAGCCTAGGTTACTAGATAGTAACTTTGTGAGTTACACTTCTTATCTCCCTGACTGCACTATGCATTACTAAGAGCCAATATTTGTAAACGTCTCCTCCAGGAAGACTGAGATGGCCCTGTATAATGCATACTCAAATCGCTTACATTTCTTGAAGTATAAATCTGTTACATACAAGGTAAATTGGCATGAATATGGTCAGAATAGGGGATGATTAGTTCAGGCAGGACATTTTTACGTATATCAGCTAAAGTTTACAGTATGATGTGCGGTAAATAGGTGGATTAAAGAATTAACGTTTTAGGTGAAAGCAGAGGGTAATAGCCCTTAGGATCGTATCGGCCCAATTTAAACCAATAAAGAGTTTAATTAAAACAAAACGTATTACTGAAAAACCTTTGAGTTGCCAGGTGCAGCTATGGGCATTTTCTGATTTGCAGAACGTTTCCACAAAAAAGACCTTCAAGTCCTCAAAAGAACATTTTGCCAATATCTACAATATTTATATTTTTGGATAGTTTCATAATGAAATATACATTCACAATTTTATAAAGTTTAAATACAATTCAAAGTGTTATAATATAAACTATTTACATTAACATAAGCAAAAACGTAAGAAATTAAAATAAGAAATTAAAATAAGGTTATAATGTATATATATATACATTAATGTTATAATTATGTAAACCTCAAATCCTGTGTATGGGAAAATGTGTAAAAATAGCCATTATATTATTCCTGATATTAAAATATTCAGAACCATGAATTAACCAAACTGATATAACTTGAAGTGAGAAATGTATATTTTATCCATTCCCTGGGGGGGGGTCAGAAAATATATGCCATATATCAGCATACAATCATTCATATATAGAATCCTCAATCCCAAGAAAAATTGGAATATATTGACAACCAACCATATGGCTATATTTTTATTAAAATATGTATAATATACACGCAGTGTATAGATTTTGTGCTGGCAACTAATTACCGGTAATATTTTTCCATGCACCCAGTAGCAACAAAAAAAGCAACAAAAAAAGCAACAAAAAATAGTGTTATAATTATTTCCCAAATTCAAGGCAATCATCACAAAATCTATTGTATTTTCTAGCAATTCCAAATTATTACCTAATTATTCAAAGAAAACACAACAAAAGTCTAGCATCTATAAAAGTGGCACTGATTGTTACCAACGACAGTCCTGACAACCTTGACCGGTGTATAGACAGGTCTAAATTAATGCCTCATTGCATACACAGGGCCCATATTGCTCTGAGTGGACATTGCACATGCGCAAAACAGGCTGGGCATTTGTGGTAAAGCATGAGGTCACTGGCGTGGAGTATGATGTCAGCACCTTTTGTGACACCTGTGCCACATTTTGTACCACACCTAACTTCTCACAAAAAACTGTGTTACATTGTGGGTTCTAAGTACCTTATATGCACAACATTTCTTTTGTAAATGTCAGACCATTGCTACCCAAACCAAATTATTAACATCAAAACATCCTTGTGTTTGCCGCACGAAGACCACAGGAACACTTTGGATAAAGCCGTTTAGAACATTGCCTCATCTTTGGCAGGTACAGCCAGTATCTATTTCACAATATATTAATATTAATGTTTTCTGAAGGGTATCGAGGTGAGCGTACAGCTGGAGACAATCAGTTCTAAACTTGGCCCGGTCATGGAAGGATGATATTTTGTTTATTCTTGATGCCACCATCAAAAGGGACTTTATATGCCCCTTTCTCCATATCGTCATCGGGTCTGCCTTCCCGTATTACCCTTTAGATCAGCCTGGATGCCACGCCAGCTGCCGTGGACCATTGTTGGCCAACCGGTGACTCTTCGTCCTTCTTCTATCCTAGAATTCCATATTCCGCAGAGACTTGGTGCATCGCCAATCTGAGCGAGATGTAAAGCTTAAAAGAGGAACACGGAATCTATGCGAACAGTTTGAAGCTGTCGCATTCAATTTGCCTCGGCGGTCCCAGACACAGGCGAGCTGCCACGTTATTGAGTAGTTTTGACTGTTAGAGAGCTGATATGAATTAGTCTGCAACATTGATCCCTCGCTGAACGCGGCCCAGCGGCTATAGAAGCGATTCAGTCTCTGACTTTGTGTGTTTAACCCTTAAGGTGACACCAGGCGCTAATGAAGCATCCGGCACTCGCGGGGTTAAACAGGCTACAGAGTGTGGAACATCACAATATCTGTTCATTAAAAGAAAAACCTTGATTTAGTGGGGAGCATCTAAAAGTGATCAAAAGACAAAGCCTTTTGTACTTGGTGGCTTCAAAGCTACACACGCTCCCCAATGCCAAAACCAACATCAGCTATGAAAATAAAATAAATACAATTTTAAATTATGTTTTTTTTTTAATCTATTCCCAGGAGAGGCTGGATGCAGCCTTTAGTGGTGTTGTCGCAAGGGGTGTAATGTGTAGATCCATTGTTTAATATGTCTGCAGGGCCAATGTATGATATACCGAACATCACGTTGAGTGAGGCGAGCCAACTCTGATGAAAGAGCTCTCTTCACCTTTCAAATAAAGCCCGTGCTTGTCTAAAAAAAACGGCTTAACCGAAGAAGAAGAATGGATAAAGATGGCTCCACTTTTTTTTCCTTTGGACCCATGTCCATACATTTGTCTTTATAATCGTGTCGCCGTCTTGCCCCTTCATGATTAAAATTAAGATAAAATTTGAACTGTGATGGTTGAAGTGGGAAATATTGGGCTAATGGGCTCACCTCCCAGTCTAACAGAAATTTAAATGGATAAAGTCCAATGATGTTTGTGATAAAGAGAAGACACAGACCATGGCATCCTAGCTTCGGCTGGATAAAGCAGCCTTACTATTACTTGGACTTCATAATTACGTTACATTCCTTATTGAGAACCAGCAGATTCCGTAGCAATATTAGAGGAGACTAGTATGATTAAATACTTTTTACTCAATTAATAATTTCAAGTGTTACATAAATGTGTAACCCCATTAGATCATTAAAAAAATATTTTAAAAAATATGCTAATTTGCATTGGACTGCAACGTTATTGTTATTTAATTTAATTGATATTTGAGATAATTGACCGCTGCAGGAAAGCTAGGAAGAAGCTTTGACCTCCGTATCATATACGGAAGCACATTTTCAGATACAGAAGTCAACTTTTATTCCACCAAAGCCAATATTTTGACCTTGCTAGGTCTTCGGGCATCTTTGTATTGGAAAAAAAACAAAAACAGGAAAAGCGGAAACTCTTCTTGACACCTTTCCCGAAACCAGACAGTCGGTTATGAACCTGAACTTTCATTCCTGAGAACGGTTTTAATAAGCTAAGCCCAGCTCGTCCTCAGTAGCCACTTGTTTATCAAACCACACGATTGTATAGATCTTCTTGTGTGCTACCACAAGTTAAATCAGATACAATATAACAACAATAAAACACGACGATGTGGTGTTGAGCGGGGGGGGGGATCTTAAAGGATTTGGTTACATAAAGAATTAGCTTAAAAGGCTATTGGTCGTCTTTTTCGTTCTGGACCTATAGACTTCACCAAAAACCACACTTCAACCACAATCAAATGCGCCGGTCACCTTATACAGCGGTAAAAAAAGAACTAACATTGCATTAGTGGGGGGGGGGGATCCATGGAAGGGTCTTCTTGACCGTTTCAGATCTTGTGTTTTATTTATGTCTATTTTGATAAGGGAAAACACTTTTTGTATAATTACTTCTGAAAAAGTCGAACGAGAAAATATGGAATGCCTTGGCGGTCTGTCTTAATGCATATTGCACTCGGAGTTTTTTTGATAGATCAGCACTCTGCAGATTGGAGAGAAAAGGTAATAACTAACAGCAGTTAGACGGAGAAACCACAGTCTTCACAAAAACCACATAACAGGGGATGGGATGCTCGGAGAAGCCTGCATAATTATTCATGATAGATAACGGTATTAAAAATCAAATATAAATTATTGAGGGCATTACAATGCTGGCACTTGATTAGAAAAACAGCATTGTATTTGCTAAGAGATCTAAGTTACTGTCTTAAAAAATGGATTTAAAGTGAATGGGTCTCGCCCACGTAAATGGAAAGCCGTTATTGTCTGAAATATGAATTCTAATAATGCAGGCGTTCGAGCACCAATCACACGCTGCTGGATAAATAATGTAGGAAGAATATTTAAAGTTAGGTTTTATAAAAAAAAGCTGAATGGATGCCAGTGCTTTTCCTTAAAGTACTCATGAAAATGTACTTTACCTCCTTTGATCCATTAAAAATGCACCGAGCACTTTCTTCTAAAGTGTATCAACCTGAAAAATAGATCTCGGTCTTCGGAGATGTTCATCAAAGGACTGAAATGAGAAGCCTTTTAGATCAGGTGAGGCTAAATGGTTATTCTAAGATGTCAACGATAATGATCCTCGATCAGCTCCATCAGTGAACTCCAGTTCTGCCCAAAAGTTGGGAATCACCCCGCCATGTTTTTCTTCTGAGTTTGGGGCCATTCGAGACGGAAGGAGGACAACCGTGATGTAAAGTGGTACTATAGTACTATGCAATTCTAAAGATCTGAGATTGAAGAAACATTTAACCTATTTCCAGAGGAATATATATATATTTTGGTTAATGATGAAATTTGTGTACTTCCAGTGAGGATTCGCAGGGGATTTCATAACACTGCTGGTTACTTAACAGAAGATGTCGGGTAGGACAAGCTAAAAATGGCCAATCATGATTCATGGTAGCAGCCGAAATGTTAGCTTTCCTTGGTGCAGGTAACATACCAGTATGTCTTTAAAAGGCCAGTCGAGTCCCCAAAGCCTCTTCTACTGAAACCAGGAGGCATTAGTATGTAAACTTCTTGCACATGCTCAGTAACATCCACATTGAAACAAAGCAGCTGCCAATAGCATGTACGCTACCAGAACACTGGTGTTCAGATGGCTAATTAAATTGCATTCAATAGGCGCTCAACTCTTATTGAGTAGAATGGGAGTTCTATTGAGGATGTTCAGCAATTGTTTGTCGCAATTGGAATTGTAAAACAAGACTTCTGTCCCATTGTACCTTTTTTTATTAATTTTTTTTCAAAAAATCTTCACTAGACCTGGGAATTCCATGTGTTTGCCCCTGTAGAAGCTCTTTTTCACCCCAACATTAGGGTATTAAGGTTAAATGGGCACTTCAACAGATTAAGGTCACAAATCGGACTCCTAATACGCTGCTCTAATTCAATTTTATCTGAACCCAACTAGTGCCTTTATCATTGGTATATCATAGGTTCTAGAACACGGTCGATTTAATTCAGGAATCCTCTACATCAGGGGTGTCCAAACTGCGGCCCTCCAGCTGCTGCAGGACTACATCTCCCATACTCCTCAGCCTGCCCCTTCGCTGAAGGAGCATTATGGGAGATGTAGTCCTGCAGCAGCTGGAGGGCCGCAGGTTGGACGTCCCTGCTCTACATACTGACAGGTGATGATTTTCATAAGCAATGTTATTAGAACCATTTGGTTGCAACCAGAAATGAGTCGCTATTGTAGGGTTAATACACGAAGACTGTCAGCTTATGAAGTCCCAAGATATGATCCTCCTCTACATACCCGGATTTAGACAGCAATCGGAGCCCACGATCCACAGAACCTGGTATCATCTAAAAATCTGGGAACCGGCACATATGTCCTCATTGACCCTTCGTGAACCAGCCTTGTGGCTCCGCGTAACCGGACTGAGTTTTATCACATTATACCCGAAATATAATAAACAACATAAACACACATGAAGAGACAATTCACAGCAGAGAGTGTATCAGATGCTGGACACATCTGGATGCTTACTCAGCTAATGGTTATTTATACTCAGCTGTTTTCACTATGATTTACATGGCTGTCCATGAGGATTATTATTTAATAGTGCTTCTGTCTGTTCACATAAATAGAAATAAATCATTTAAGGATTAAGGAATTTCATTTCTTGTTCTATAACGCGCCAGCGGATCCTCATAAGTTGTAAGAGCGTCCAGAGGAATTCGGCTCTCTGGCTTTGAAGCCAGACTCTATCTCAGGTCTGGGGACATTCAGAGGGGACTGGGAAATAAAAAGATAAAATTAAAAGTCCGTGTAAACAAATAGATAAAAACTGACAAGGATCGGTGAATCAGTGTTTGGCGGTAACATGTGTCCCTTGGCAAGCTGGTCAGAATCCAAAGGGTGGGCTTGCCATTTGTGGATTGGAAGTTAATACAGTGGGGAAATTAAAAGATCTCCCCTAACCTTCGCCTAGGATGTTGTGTTATTTGGTGCGGAGAGGTCTGTACTGTATTTTGTGCTCCATTCTGTAGAATATACCCAACCTCGCTCCATCCAGTGGCAGATCAGGTGCTGTAGTTTGCGGGCATGGACTGGATATGCCCGGCTCCCCGCTGCGTCACCGTAAAAGCGTAACATGAAGCCCTTCATATCCAGCCGTCGGCCACACTTATGTCACTTGGTGGCCACTGGCCACGCCTGCCTCATCATCCCCAGTCTGGTCCCAAACAACCAACCTGTGTAACAGGCCATTTCACAAATACGATATGTGACACGCGTGCCTTAAATAATAAAATAAGGTTTTGTGAGTAAGAGGTGCAGAACCGTCTACCAAAAACTGGGTGAAGGAATGTTGAAAAAAGGATGTGGCAAACCATTTGTCATTCTAACTCCAGCGTCTCCGGTGGCATCCCTTAAACAATAGGAGCTTTGGCCGAGGCAGACTTCTTAGAGTCTCGAGAGATTTTACAGATGTTCTGTAGATTATTGCATCACAATATAAGGACTTCTTTATTTTATCACGCGGACCCAAACAAAAAAAAGTAAGCTTCATACACAAACTAAGCGAATACCGTATATTACCGCCAAAAACACAACGGAACAACTTGCAACAATGTTACAAGAAGTTTACAAGGTGCTAATAATATATAACAATACAATACAACGGGCTGTCCCACTAAACAAATACATGATGTATTTATCCTATCAGGCATACATTATGTGACACCGCGGCTCTGCATACAGCGGGCAGGAAAATATTATACCTCACAGACTTCAAGTGCAACCACAACAATAGCTGCAAAATGAAAGGTCAGACCTGTGAAATGCTATTTGTTTTCACTGAAACTTCATCCTGCACTTACCACCAGCCTATCCAGCAGGGGAATCAATTACCACTTGTCAGGTCGAAACCTGACCCCAAAAAAACAAAGAAAGGACATGACCTCCAGGAAGGGAAAAAAAAGGACTGCCTATCGTCCCTCCCTTGTTGCAAGGGTTAATGTTGCGTTGAGCCCAATTTACAGCAGCAGCACTGATCAGTATCCTGACTCCCGTCGTTTGATTTCTTTGTGAGCGTTGATGGTCACAGTTGCTGCCAGGATCACAATATCCTCCTTTAATATTCGAAAAGTCATAGCTGTGAGCTGTCTGAGTCTGCCCATCAAAGGGTTAACATTGTACAATTAACCCTTGCAGATTACATCTGAGAAGCCAATCAATATTTTTTCCTCTGTCTAGGTTTCAAAAACATTTTTGTACCCCAATTCCGCTTGACCACTAACATCTTCTGTAGCCCAGTACAGTCCTATGAAGGTTAACCACCATAGCTGCAGTCATCAGGTTTGGAGAGATTGGGTTACATTGACCGTTTCAGTGACTTTGAGGCTATCAGACTAGCTGGACTCGTTTATTCAGCGAGGGTTGTGTTGTCAGTCTCTTTTACAGCGAGCTCACTCAACTATGTTAAGTTGGACAGCAAGGGAGCTGTTCAGTAAGAGTTAAGCTGTTGTCAAGTTGAGTGCTCTTGAGTTGCACAGAATCTCTCATTGAGTGTTGTCAAGTTGGTTGTGTGAGTCAGCACTCGAGGGCATGCTAAAAAAATGAATGTGCCACTAAAGTCGAGTCTGGTCACTTGAGTCAACCTGTAACTCAAGAGACCAGTCGATTTCTCATTGAAGAAACCCAATTATTATGAGGTGGGGGTATTTAAGTAGTTTGGGAGGGTGTATAGCCCTATATATACTGAATAAAAAGAATTAACCCTAAAGGAGCCACAGGACCCAAACCATGCCTCTCCCGCACCCCCAATTCAAAAAAACACTGCTATGAAGCTGCAACAATGTATAGATTCTATTAGCATCACAGCAGAGACTGTCTGCACTCTGTGATAATATATGTGACTGAGCTCTTTCTTTCTACAAAACTATCATGCTACCCCCCATATTTTTAGTTTTTCTTCATCTAAACCCCACTTACTCAGCCTAAAAATGTTAAATCCCACTTCATGAGCTGACCTCTTTTAGCACTTCATCCCTGGTGGTCTATGGATGGGGGCTGTATTATTCTGTGTGTTATTTATGATCTCCCCAGCCTGCCTAGTCCTGCTGCCAGTACCGGTGTTTTTGTGCACCTTTTAGGCAGTGGCAGTAGTGTGCGGTGCACCTTGGCTACAAATGCTATGGTTGACTTGGACATTCTGTTGGACATTCTGATGAACATTCTGTTGGACATTCTGTTGAACATTCATGTTGAACTTCTGTTGGATTCTGTTGGATTCTGTTGACATTCTGACTGTTGGACATTCTGTTGGAAACATTCTGTTGGACATTCTGTTGGACATTCATGTTGGACATTCTGATTGGACATTCTGTTGGACATTCTGTTGGACATTCTGTTGGACATTCTGATGAACATTCTGTTGGACATTCTGTTGGACATTCTGTTGGTTTTTCTGGTGAAAGGACTACTTTTCCGTCGTCACAAACTTTTCAAACCAGATTTAAAAACATTTACAATTCATTTGCACTTTGTATGTTGCTGATCCTGTGCAGACTTTCATAACAGAGTCATCCTAGTTAACAACATCTCAGAGATCTTGGTAGGGTCACCACCTTCAACAATGCTTAAACAGGCATTAAAACATAACACTGCCAACTTCCCCTCGGCTCCTTCCTTACTATTTGGTCCCACCTTATGTCTTAGGTTATTATTTAGTAAATATGATAGTGTGTTATGTGTAATATTGTCAAAAATATTATTTATTCTTAGTCAACATTTCCTTTATCCTGATTCTTTGTAATAGGTGCCGGGGAAAATGTGAGATAACTCTCTTATCTCCTTATTTATTAACAACTATCATCACATGGAAGGTGCAAGTCTAATAAGCTCGGGGGACGTAATTGTCAGGATTCCATATTTATTCAGCAAGCAAATTCATTCCCTGTATTGGAGTTTAACACAGACCGTAATCAAATTGTTGACAAAACTATAAATTCTTCACATTAAATGTTCTCTCTCTCTCCAAAGATTTCGTGAGCACAAAATGTCCTGGAAGTTAAAACGCTTTATGGATTTCCCAAGTTAAATTTTCATCTACTGGGAAACAGTCCCCATAAATCGTTGGCAGTAACATATTTCCTGAAATCTGCACTCGACGAAATAGATGTTCTTTGCAGTAAGTCACTGCCTTCAAATAGACGCAAACAATGGCGGACATAACGCGCCATGGTAAATCAAACTGTCCTTTAATATAGCATAGAAAGGGTTATTTTACTTTATATGTTTATTAGGACCAAACTCAAAAACAGTTACTAATTGTCCGTTATTACATGAATGTCTTTAAACCTCCTCCACTTCTCTCCAAGCTTTTTTTTCTTACCCGCTCTAGATTTGGGTTCCGCACAAAAACAAACAATCTGCCCATTTTTTTTTTAAGTCTTTGGCCTTATCCTATATTCATTATATACGCTCTCTTTTGAGCTGTGCATACTTGGAGGTTTGGACCAGACCTTAGGGTTAAGCAGCCCCTCCTGCCATAAGAGCCTCATTAATGGTGTCCAGAGATGACGTTACATTTTACGAGAGTCTTTTTTGGGTTAAAACGCAAAGCTGCCCCACTGATTCAGCTCCATCATAAGTAACCCCTTAACGGCAAAGCCCGTACATGTACGGGCTCAAAATGCAGTGTTTTCAATGGGTTTAGGGACCGCCCATTGTCCTTAAGGGGGTAATATAGCCATGGAAAATTAGACAGGAATCGCCAAACTTGGGGTACTTTGACGTAGTGGCGACGAAGCAGCATATGGCCATAGAGTGTGACGAAATCTCCAATATTTATGCCTTAGATAGGTGATTTTTTAATGGTATTCGCTGGGTATACGCTGAATTCTCACTTTTTTATATATTCTGCTTAGCTGATGTATGTTAAACCCCCCCTTTACGGCTAAAGAACCGTTAAGGGCCATGTGAACTAAATGCATCGCGTTATTAAATTATTCCTCAAACTTTTAGTTGTGGTTGGGTTTGAGAAAGTAACTCCATTACTTGAATCAAAACACCTCTTTGGCAGATAAGCACATGATAAAAGGCTTGTAAATACCAAACATTGTAATAAATATTGTAATATCCATCACGGCGCTGAAATCCCTGATGATGATGATGACTAAATAACGTCTTTAAATCTGACTTCAATCAAAAGTTTGCACGGCTTTCGAGATACATTTGGCGAAATGGAATGAGAGACGTGAGCTCAGCCGTTATGTTTCATCTCTCGTATCTTAGGATCCAATAAATTGCTAAGTGTAAAGGAGGATTTAAAAGTCTTGGCGCTAATGGGCCAATGCAATATGCATGCGCAACGGTTCTAAGCACAGCTGTACCTGTGTTTTGTTTGCTACTGCGTATTTCCAGCTCGGTATCAATAACATTAGAGTTGGCAACAATGTTACCGCCACTGAAACACAGATCTAGGTAGGAGTGCTTTCCAGACAATCAACTGTGAGTTCCTTCCGTTTGTTTACAAGGCAATCTTTCTGATTTCTAGAACCCATTTTAGAACCCGTTTTAGAACCCATTTCTAGAACCCATTTTAGAACTCCTTTTAGAACCCGTTTTAGAACCCGTTTATAGATCCGCTTTGCCATTTCTAATGTGATAATAGAC
>VKOC01010145.1:0-10771 GCA_009364415.1 Spea multiplicata
ATTTTGAGTGACGTGCCCGGACCGGCAATTGTCATCAAGGGGTTAAAAAGGATACATGTTGTTGTATATGCCCCTATACAAAATAGCCACCACTAAATAATCTTTTTTTATATTGCTGGTCATATTATCACATAGACCTGCTATTCCTTGTAGAAATAGTTCTGATAAATATCTAATTCTTAGTCTCTCACTCACAGCTTTCTCTCTATGCCTGTTACTATATAATCTATCAGGAGTAGTTGTGTTTCTCTCCTCTCGATTTCTTTCCTAATCATTCGAATGAATGCCAGAAACACCCACCTCCTGTCAAACTGTAAACATATCAGTATAGATTCAGACATAAAAAACAAAAGCTATAGAGTTGAAATTCCTTACATTGGAATGGTCTTCAGGGAGAGGCTGGTTTTCTTTTACAGTGCCAATATTCTGCAATTAGTTTTGTGGACAATTAAGAGAACACAGAACTGCCCAAGTAACCAAATAGTATTCTACTGTTCCCTATTTTCTCCATTTCAGAATAGCTGATACAAATTAAAATTATAGATGTTACGTATATTGGAAATCTGGTGTCTCAGTCGCTACCTGATTAATTCCATTTTTAATAATGGAGCAGTGAAAGCTTGTAATATGGGAACCCAAAAATTCAATTTGTGCCTAACATCAGATAGCTTTTTGGTAGTTCTATCAACAGGCTTGCCAAGGCCCATTGAGCCAATGCTTCAGAGCCCCGGCATTCAAAGGGGCTGTTCACCACTTGCTTCCAGCCCCGGGAATTCTGATGGGTCCATACCTGTCACCTGCCCCACAAAGCAGTGATCTATTATGGTCCTGCGATAGATGGAAGGAAAAACTACAGCAATAGGCAGAAAGCAGAGGAAAAAAACCAGAGAAGGGCTCCTAAAGTGCCATAATCCACCCTTGACTCCAGCAATATTTTTCCTGATACATAGTCAAGACTCCTTAGCAGAGTTTGTCACAGTCCTAGTTTTGAGCAATGCAGCGCTCATCTGTGAGTAATTTTGAGATTACATGAAAGAGGATGAAACAATCTGTTTTTGCAGCCAATTTAGGGGGTTACTCTGATTCGAGGATATTGAACAACTACCACAAGCTTGTTTTTCTCTTTTAGCTGTTCAAGGGGTCTACAATTAAAAAAACAGCATTTACAATTTCACCTTTCTGTGCCTCTTTCCTTTTATCTGCAGTCTCTTTTGATAAACGTTTATTGAACAAATTAGTTAATGTACGTGGAGCACATTGCCTCCTTTTTGCCTGCTATATTACTGGGCCATTGGTCGGGCTTTATGCTCTGCGCTGAAGGCTGCCAATCTCTCCTAATTTCAGTTGACTAATTTCTCTACCTTCACTAATTTCCTTAGTGTCTAGCAAGATGTTCTACGAAAACCCAGACAAACAGCTAATTAATAACATGAATACAGTTGTTTCAGAGGGATAATATATTTTCCTGATTGATATGCACAGATGCGTCATTTATGTTGATAAAACTATAAGTAGTATACAGGTTGTTTTGCACAATATGTCAAAAAAAGCACTATACATAAGATAATTACCCTTTATTAAAACTAGTGTTATGAGCATCCACCTCAGTTCGTATGTATTTGTTGAAATGTCTGTTTGCTTTTTCTTGGGTTTATCATCTTGGATTTTTACATCTTTTTTCCTGCGGTGATTTGAGTCACCTGCACAAAGAGATTAACTAATATACCGCAATACTGTCTGATTTTTTATTGACTTAGTGAGCCTAAAGGACTGTTTTCGTACAAAAATCATCATGCAGAACTTGTGAACCTACAGTAAATAAAAAACTAGGAAATAAATATGTATATATGAGCATATGGCTTCTAGGTTCAACACTATTTAGTTTTTAATGCTCATATTTCATAAGCATTGTTTTTTGTTAAGATTCCGTCCCTACATGTGCGCTCTAGACGTAAATTAAACAAAAGATAATAAATAAACTTTAAACCCATTAAGTGTAGTATTTTGCATATAGATCTACCGTTATTTCCCTTCCATATCTCTCATAGCCGACCATTGTTGTTCTTGTTTTTTTTGTTCTCAAACAATCTTCAAACAGACTTGTGCACGAGGCACAAAATCATTTGGGAGAAATGTTTTATTTTGCTTTTGGCTCATTCTTTTGGACAATTATTGCCCTTTTGGTTCAGACAAAATTTGGGTTTTTTGTGGGGGGTATTTTTTCTTGCCAAAAAAAGCTGTGTCCCTCAGTCTTGTTTGTGCCCCATGCACTCTCCCCATGCCTTGTAATTGCCCCCCACCTGATCACTTACCTTCTTCAGCTATTTTCTGATCTCCTCTGATTGCTCTGCAGATGCATAGACCATGCTTACCCGGAGATTTGTGCTTTTATCTAAGTAAGATCTAATTTACTGAGGGGTAGTGGATATGTGGAACATCTTCACAGCAGAAGAAACATGAGATCCACAGACTGGCTGAAATTTTACTTTTTATTTAATCTAATAATGTCTTACTTAATGTAATGAATATTTACTTTACTGAGGGGTGATGGATGTGTGGAGCAGCCTCCCTGCAGAAGAAGCTTGAGATCCACAGAACCCCTGAGATTTCTATTTTTATTTTCCTGTCCACCTCTCTAGGTGTTTTGGTTGATACATTTAAAGTTATTATTAAAGTTATTATTAAAATCCCTGATTGTTTTGCATTTGCTAATACTCAGTAATAGTACCTGTTATATTTATTGGACAATGAATGCTAAACATGTGTACCCATGTGTACCCACTTTCAACTTTACCCACATTTTCTCTTCGGGTCATTAATTATTACCAGAGATTCATAGGTTAAAAAAGAAATTTGTACAAATCCGAATGCACAAGTCTACCGAATACTATGTATATTTTGGGGATCATAGTAAATGGGGACTACTGTTTTTTGGGGGGGTTCTTTTGTTTTTTTTTTTGAATGCAAATGCTTAACAGCCCAGTTTCTTGTTTCAAAGCTATAAACAATTTACAAACAGCTTATGTAATTCCATTATTTATTTTATTTTAGACTTAGTATTTCCAAGCACAAGAAGCATAATAAAATAAACACATTTGCAACTTTCCTTTTGTCCTTTTCAAACTTTCATGGGCAAAGTAGACTTATACTCTAATAATGTTAGCTAGATATTTTCTGGCACGCATCATGTGCATAGACACCATGAATATCACAAAGTCATTTTGTAAGCAAATCCGCTACATACTTAAAACCTCATAATTATCTGTCTACTTTTAGTTAAATAATAGTAGAGTATTACATTTAAAATGTGCCCTATCTCCCATCTTCACACCTACTGTCCAAACCGTAATTGTTACCGCTGTCATGATTGCAATTAATTTATGTAATGATTATAACCACATGAAAGAATTTTACTTATAAAGACTTTGAGTAGTCATCTCAGCGCTTCTCAGATAATAAGATAAATACGCTCAAAATGTTATTCATATGGCAAATTACACCACTTCATCAGATGTCTCTATAACAACGTTGGTATATTCCCATTTTATCCTTATTTTTTTTCGTACATGTTCAGTGTTGATCTCATTCATTATTGCCTTTTTCTCCGCACAATTAACAGTTATACTTATATCCTCTATGGAACAGCAGGGCTTATACTGCAATTCTAGTTTGTGTCATTTGGGCTTGTTAGCTGGCCGAATCATACTTCTTTCTACAAGCTAATAAAACAAAACATCTGATGCTGAATTGTGTTACTCCATTGGGAATCTTTGGAAAACTTCATAGAACAAAATATAATAAGGCCCTGTGTTATCTATCCATCTATCTATCCATCTATCTATCTATCTATCTATCTATCTAATGTGTTCCTCAGTGCTTCAGTGTTTTATCTGTCTTTTCCTAACAATTTGATTTACTTTCGATCTGTTTAATTCCCAGTGGATATACTGATAAGACTAAGAAGAATACACAGTGATTTTGTTTACTGCCCGTACTGATTAAAATTTAATTTGTTGTTTTCTCTTTACTAATTAGTTTTATGACTCCAGAGAACCATGTGTCATTGTGGCCTGTTTCCTGTTGTTAGAAGGAAATGATTACTCTATTACCAGCTATGTTTATTAAATGTAGCATGGTGAGGACTTTAACATGACATTTTCCATGGATGGAGGGGAAGACCGATTGGTACCAATGCATTTTGTCATCATAGATTCACAGATACCGTCATGTTCTGTACACATGAGAGACAACGCTAGTGCAGAACTGATACTGAGATTTGATATTTTTTTTAAAAATACTGAAATGAAACAAGTCAACAATATTCTTCTGGAATCAACACTATCAACTTGCATTGACTAAGCTATTAACTGGTGTGTTTAAGTTGGCCAAAGATATGGCACGCTGCAGAAAATAGCAACATGTTCTGCAGTTCAAATTAAAGGGATTTCTTTGAGCTGACAACTCATCAAGTTAACAAAAAATAATATAGTTAAAAGCTCTCCTCCTGTATTACAGCAAATAATCCCTTCTATATGGAGTAGAACATATGTGATGACTTATGCTGTATGAGGAGACCATCCAGTTCAAAATGTAATCTCAAGTCAGTTCAAGTCACAAGTTTCTGTTTTTTATATTTATTTGAAGTCTTTCATGCTGCTGCTTTCTGAAACCAGAGGAAAATCAATATTATTTATATTTCTTTGTATCACACATTTTATAATTCCCAAAAGAAAGATTTACATGGGAATTTGTAAATGTTGGTAAAACAGTGTCACATGGCATTGTATAAAGCACTCGTTTAGCTTGTTTTTAATTAGTAAAACTGTCAATATTGCTCCGTAGAATAGTTTTTAAAATGTCATTAGGAATCTCATTTGCTTCACTCTTCTGTTAATATTTCATTTTTACACCTCCATAATTTGAATTGACTATGTATAATTCACCTTATTTGAAAGCCTTATAAAACACTAATTGGAACAAAAAGATAAAAACACATTGGTTGTTTTCATTTGGTATTGCAGGTTTGTTCAACAAAGTTAAAATTTCTAAGCCTATAATAAATATAGACAGCTGATAACTTGTGTGTTTCTTCCTCAACTTCCAAATTTAATGGACCCCATTTTTCATTCTGTACCAGTATGTCTTGACACTCCAGCAATCATATGCACTTTAATTCATATGTTAGCTGTTATAAATGTATGTGGTGTCCCCATTGCAAATGTATTGGAGAATTCTGCAGAATTTGCCATATTTATTTGCTCCTTTCCTCACCCCCGAGCTATTCAAGATGTGCATTCGGCCGATCGTATCTCCCAGCATGGGCTGTACTTATTATTGGTCAGCTCCAGCACTGGAGTGTTGCAGGGGATCTAGTGAGCACCCAATCAGTGGTCTGAATCGTCATACCATGGAGGAGGTCTGTGCAGTCTTTCTGAGAGAGCAGAGAGAGTGTTCCACTTGGAAAAACAAGTTTGTTATCTCAACCTGCATAACCCTTGGTAATATTTTTTATAGTATTTGCTTACACAGGACATTTAAATTGATAAACTAAAGTAATGGAGAATAGTTATGCTTCTTGTCATGGATATTTCGTATGTTACAGAAAGTATAAAAAGAATAAACCACATCACAAAGTCAAAGTGAAATCAGTTCAGATACATTTATGTTGTTTTTGCTGTGTTTGTTATCAGACAATTCATTTTGTTTCCTGACTGTTCGGTTTGAGATGTAATTTGGAGGGTTTGTTTCATTTGAAAATTAAATCTAGGGCTATAGTTTTAATGGGGGGGGGCTTCTTTGGGAGTCTCTTTTTTTCCGAGATTCATAAGAATGCACAAATTAGGAAAAACAAAATAGGAAAAACATTTTAAACTTGTAGTTTATATTAATCTGCATGCAATCTAATATATATTAAGAGAAAATGTAGAAAGTAATCACTTACAAACATGATCAGTTATGTAGATTTTTCCAAGTGTATCACGGATGTTAATGTAATATGTTTGTTGTTAACGCAGAAAACACGTCAATTGTAAATACGCCTTTTAATGATTATAATCCCAGTGGTTCTAAAGAGAACCTTCAACCAGCGCATTATATTTTTAATTAAAATCTCTTGTAATATTCAAGTTGATGATGTATTATTTTAATTGCACCCGTTGTCCCATGATGTTAAACTACAGCCATGCGGGTGCACATATTTTTTTTTAACATTAGTATGCATACAATTTTAATGAAGCTTATAAAGCAAAATTATTATGTTTTATGTAAACCAATTCTATAGTTACTTACAATGGAGTAGTAATTCTGGTGTGAGAATAAACTTCTTTTGTCTATGAATTACTTAAATATGTAACTTATCATAATGTTGTTATATTTAATGATAGAAGTCATTAAATAAAGTTAATTGTTTTTTTTATTTTTTTGTTACAACAAAGGTTAAAGGATTTTATGGTATTTAAAGCAAATACATTATTTTGAATTTGAATTTACCTTTAGGCATTACAAGGACCAAAGGATACTTTCATGGGTAAATAGTAATAGGGGTGACGTTTTTACCCTCATGTTGAGCATACCATGTTCAATTGAAGCGTGTCCCTAAGACGCCCTGTTCATTAAATGCATATACTTGTAATAATAAAAAGTTGCAACCACATGTTAACCTCATTTAATGGCCTAACTATACTGTAGACATTTGCTCACGCAAGCTTACAATTAGGTATTGATAAATATAAAAATTACTTTGTTCACACTTTACTATCTTTTTTACAGGACACAACTCTTTGTGCCTGGGGCAGGGTTGGGGGTCCTACCCCTCACTGATGTCTAATACATTTCTGGAAGTGGAAGGGGGTGCAGGGTTATTGCCACTTAGTGGCTCTAAAGATCCCCTCTAGAAAATGTGCATATTACTGTTTACAAAAGAATGTACCTTCTTGCATCAATAACATGTGTTTGTTAATTTTTTTTATTGTTCTAGGTTTGTTCTAGCTTTTAAAAGACCCTATCTCGAATACCAATGATGAGAAGAAAAACTATGTATTAAATAACAAATGCAATACATTTGTAGAATATACTTTATAGTAAAATTACCGTGTGACTCTTTCCTTACATATTCTCTAAGACCAATTGGGGTCCTAAGCAGCCATTTAATCTACATGGTAGCCCCACTATAGTATTAATGTCACTGTAGAGACAATATAAGTTTAAAAAAAAAATTGTTAAAGTGCATAGAGTAAAGTTCTGTTATAGAATGTAAAGAAATAAACTCAAAACCAAAGTCCATCAAAATCAGACATGTTTAAAGCACTCCAAAGGTAGCACAAAATGTTCCGTGTACAGTGTAATATACTATTTTTAAGTAAGCGAAGAATGTATGACACACAAAAGGATATTGTATTTCTTAGAAAACCTAGAGGAAAACTATCATCCATGTCTATGAACAAAAAATGTTCACTTCGCACAAGATGAGTCAGGTCAACACGTTATTGCCTTCCGTTCCAAATACGGTGACTTGAAACTGTAACATATTACTTCTTGAAGAAAGCCATAGTGAAAACTCTTTGGTGTTTGTTATCAGTAGTAATTACCTGCTAGAAAGAAATATGCATTTTTTTGACAACCCATAATTTTATATTCAAAGTATTGAAAAACCTCTGAATGACTATATTTTTCCAGCTGGTTTATTTCATGTATTTAATTGCAGAACGTATGGTTATTAATTTTATATGCTCGCTTTTTCTCCTATGTTTAATACAAATCAAATATGAGGATTAATTCTTAGAAATGAATTTTAAACTAGTTTGTAATACATCTTATTCAGAGTATTACCCTATCTAGCAATATTTTTGTGTATCATCATGTTATATATATATATATATAATATATATATATTATTATTATGTTTTATATTTACTTTAAAAGTAACGAAAGCAAGACAAATAAGAGAATGATGAAAACATTAACAGAAAATAATAGACTATAAGCTTGCAATGGCAAGGCCCTCTTCGCCTTCTCTACCATTATATTTTAATGTGTGCTAATGTTCTTGTCAGTTTTGTATAGTGTTCATTGGAACTATCCCCTATATATCGTAATAGCACTGTTGAATCTGCTGGTGCTCAATAAATTGATAAAATGTCATGTAAAATGGCAGATTTCTGTTAAATAATTAGTACATCTTATATAATGAATAATGCCTATAAACACTAGCTTTAACATGTGAGCCATGATTGCTTTGCTTTTCATAACCATGATCACAAGGCAGGATATTTGCTTCTCAGAGGACAGCCTTGATGTGAGGCAATGCTGTGTATTGGGACCTGACAGATGCATTTTTTTACATTCTACAATGCCACAATGATCTACATCTGTTTATATAGTATAAGATGTTGTATAATTTTCACAATAATATATATATCTTGTGAGACTGTGAACCCCAGGGAGTTGATTGGCATGGCATCTGGGTACAGCTGCTATGCAGATTATACATATGGGTCCCTGGGGTGGAGCTATTGGAGAGCAGGGTGGGCCAATGCTCCGTTGCCCCATTCTGTGGAAATTCCATGCCGGCTTTTCCAGGAGGCTAGAAGTCTGCAGGATCCGGTCAGGGATTTCTATGAGGCCGGCATCAGGCACAGGTGCTGGGCATTAAAAACCCTGGAACCTGATACTCAGAGAGACTGTTGGGGGAAGAGGAAGTTCCCTGTGCTCCAGGGCAAGGAGAGGCCCTGAACAAGAAGACCACCCTGAGCCAAGTGAGGCTATACCTGCCTGGACATTGTGTGTGCTGTCTGGGGGAGGTTTTCCAGAGCCTGGCGTAACTGTGCTTAGGACCCCTAAATGTGACATGTATGGCCCTCATGCTACAGGGTTTGTCAAAATATATATATATATTGTGACAACACCCTGGGCCAGGAGGTGCTAGATACACACGGTTAAACAGTAATACATTTTAAGGCTGTATACAGCTCACAACCAGAGTGACAAAACTTAATTAAACTATTAATCAGAGGATTAGTGATAACCATACTTGGGAACTTATGGACTCTGGCTACCCGGAGACTTCCCTTGCGGGATGCAGCCAGGACTGCAAACTGACGGCAGCGGGAAACACCCCCATTTAAAGGAAAAATGGGTGAGGAGCCAGGCATATCAAGACCCCACTCCCACCACCTGGAGGATTTGGGTCTTGACCCAGAGAACCGGAGGAGCAGCGCTCACCCGGCAAGCTCTGGGTCAAACCCGGAGAGTTCCCAGGTATGGTGATAACACATGTTTTACTTGGCTTTAAGTTGCACATCCAACTTCTCAGTTTCCTATGGTACTTCTATAATACTAGCCCACATATCTACTGAATAATCCCTGGAATAATCTTCCGATTTTAGTGTAACAACATCTGGGGCCTCATTTCTGTTCAGAACTGTAAAATCTGTAACTCCTGCCTATTTCCCAATGTTTCTGTTGCGTAGAAAACATTAATGGAAAACAGTGGAAATCCTTTGTCTGCTCTCCCTATAAAAAATATATCCTATAACTAAGTTGGTTAATATAACTATCTTCTATAACTCCACAGGCCTCAAATCACTCGTTATATGGTTAAGGATGGTCATCCTGATCATAAAATTCGGTATCTTTTTTATGAACTCCAGCACATGTAGACCATCACGTAATATTATATTAGTGATCATGAACTTTGCACTAATGGAAGCAATATAATTCCAATTTATATTTTGCTATAATTAAAAAATTACTACCTCTGTATAAATGTCTATAATACGACACCTATAAAAGTATCTATTCCTGTAATGAGAAATTTGATAAGGGCATTTTTTTAATCTGATTTGTAGATTAGATTAAATGCTGGCAAATTGCTAATCATGTATATTCTGAGTATTTTGTAAACTGTAGAATTAAATAATATAAAGCATCACATAATTATAAGGATCCCCGAATGAAACAAAACATGATTACAAATGCTAATTCCGAAATATTAATATTAATGAAATGAGATTCCATTACAGAAAATTAATTTGAATGATTAACATCTTATGCATTAAAAATGTTCTTGCTTTGTTTCATATCTCACATTTGCTAAATTGAATTTTCTCATTTTAACGAATGCCCTTAGTTCTGTAACAGTTTATTACCACCATTAAATAACTTGGTCTGTAAGATTCAGTACACCAAATTTAGAAAGAATGTGGCATAAAACTGTTTGGTGTGCAAAGAATGATCAAAGCAATTTGAAAGCCATCTTGATCATTGCTTTATTTGTTGTAAGGATGGTTCAAGTACTCTCCTGGCTTAAATTAATCCTTTATACATTGTATTATTATTTAAAATAAGTGGTTATATTTAAGCATCTGCTTCATTCCTACATTCAGTTTTTTTACCTTTTGTAGCCGTGCTCGCATATAAAAACATGTTTTATATATATATATATATATATGTGTGTGTGTGTGTGTGTTAGAGACCAACTATAAATTAACTGCTACAATACTTACCCTGTTTCTGTATACCTGCCCCCCGTCCACTCCCTACTACCATTTAGAGTGTAAGCTCTATGGGACAGGGACCTCCCTTCCTAATGTATTCATAATTATTATGCCCCTATCAAACAAGGTCTACAGACTACTTGACTTATGTGATAGCACTTATTGTACACCCCCTTAATTACCGTATTTGCTCGATTATAAGACGACCCCGATTATAAGACGACCTCCCAAAATCTGAATATTAATTTAGGAAAAAAGAAAAAGCCTGAATATAAGAC
>VKOC01010146.1:0-12959 GCA_009364415.1 Spea multiplicata
CTCTTAATAATATAATAGTGTTTAATAAATATATTAAGTGTTTTATTAGTTAATAAAAGTTTTTTTATACTCTATTCATGTTTTCTTTATATTCTATGTTACTACTCGATTCATGTTACTTTAGTTATACTTTATACATGGTTGGGGTACACCCTCCCATGACCACGCCCACTGAAGGGGGAGGGTGCATCCCACCACCCTGTCTCACAATACACAAAGAGTATATTGTGTTTGTTTCTGTCCCGAAGGAAGCGGATGGCCACCCAGCAACGTCCGACGACATCCCGTCATATTCTGGATCTCCGGTATCGTATCCACCATGATGATTCTCGCACAAATTCCGAAACCTTTTCCGCAACCAGTGTTTTTGGTCACTGCGTGCGAGGACACACGGCTTACCGCAACTGGCTGTGTGTAATAGCCGAGCCACACTGCACACTTATGTACAGAAGTCATCATGAGGATTCGAACCAGCGCTCCATTGTATGTCAGGCAGGCAACTATACCTTCACGCCACAGAGCAGCCGATCGTGCTTTCTCGCCGTGGATATATGACCCTGCTTCCTCCTGACTCACATATACTTATATATACGTCGCTAGTCTAAAACAATATATACATCAGGACTCGAACCAGCGATCCTTGGTATGGTAGGCAGGTTACTTTACCTTTACACCACCAGGCAGTTGGTATTACTTCCTCGCCGTGGATATATGACCCTGCTTTCCCCGACTCACATATACTTATATATACGTCCCTAGTCCAAAACAATATATACATCGGGATTCGAACCAGCGATCCTTGGTATGGTAGGCAGGTTACTTTACCTTTACACCACCAGGCAGTTGGTATTACTTTCTCGCCGTAGATATATGACCCTGCTTTCTCCTGACTCACATATACTTATATATACGTCCCTACTATAAAATAATATATACACTCAACAGTTATTCACTAACACCACCTTGTAGCCATCCGGATTCAAACCAGCGATCCTTTAGCATGTTGGGCTGGTTACCTTACATTTACGGCACCAGGTCTGCAACCGACTTTGCTTCCTCGCCTAAGGAATATGATGCCTATCATCTCCTGACTCACAAATACTTACATGCACCTACGCTAACACGCTACACGCCCTTTAAAATTATGCATTGCTAACACCATATGGATATATATATACACAAAGTAACTATAACAATACATACTTACACTTTAACACTAAAACGCGTAACGCGGTATGAACCGGCAACCCTTTGCACATCAAGCGAGGCATATTATCATTACTCTATCAGGGAATAGGAAGCGATGCCCCGCCATGACCCTGTTTTCTCCTCACTGACATTTACTGACATATACCCTCTCTAAAACATTACATACACCCTACATATATACACACAGCAACTGTAACAATACATACTCACACTAACACAATAAAGGAGCCTCGAAAACACTAGATACAGCAATACCAAATATAAATAAATACATACACTGCAACATACTTACACGCAATAAAGAAGCCATTGAAGTTCGCACCAAGAACGCCTTATATAACAAGTAGGTGACATTACTGTTACACCATCAAACAACCAGGTTCTTCGGGATATCACCATAGATATATGACCCTATTTTCTCCTCATTGACATAAAAACCATTATGTAACCTCTCTAAAACATGACACTTTAACACGATAAAGAGCCTCGAAAACACTAGATACAGCATTACAGTTTTGAGACACTGAGTGCTAAAACATGGGGAACATCAGCAGAAACTGAACCCCTATATCCACCCACAGAAGTCTCTACAAGGCCTGGGCCCATAGTCGATAGGGAGGAGGCTCTCAGGCCTCTCCAGGGGCCCCTGTGATGGAGGGTTCTGTCACAATACACACACACCACATATATGTATATGAGACCAGCACACTTGCGGGAAGGGGAAGGCAGAGCCCTGCAGAGCATTTTCACCACCTGATAAAAGGATATAAACTGCGCTATGTAAGCAAGGGCATGGGGTAATAAATGGTGTCATGCTGTCACTCACACTCATTTTCTCCTTTATGTTGCCACTCACACTCATTTTCTCCTTTATGCTGTCACTCATACTGAGGTCCTCCCTCGTGCCGTCACTCACACTCTGCTCCTCTTAGTGATGTTACCTCTTACACTCTTATTTTGTTATTCGCACCCAGCATCTTTCTCAGGGTGCCACTCACTGCCCTTCACTCACGCTCACCATGACACCAAAGGATAACAAATCACAGCGTCACACCATTAAAGCAGACATGTAATTACACAGTATGTCCACACGACGGCGCCAAAGTACAGCAAGTTCCACGTTTATATCGTTAATGTAGCTGTCATGCGCACAAGTGACCAGCAGGGGTCAGCATTTTCATGACATACAGTTACCGTATATATGATATATTTGGGCCTTGCTGCCCTCTGGTGGGGATGGATGATCATTGCACCGAGAAAAGCTGCTGCTAAATAAAATAGTTTTAGTAAATGTAAAATAGTAAATGAATAGAATTAGTGCTAAGAAGTAAGAAGAGGAGAAACGTGTAAAAATGTATTATTTATCAGAAACTAAACAAAACAAACAAACAAACAAACGGTTTTTACACAAACAAGCAAAATATACAGGTTTATTAACATAACTGCACAGGAGGCAGAGGCCGGCGCGCCATTTCCGTGTATCTCGATCAGCACATGAAGCCGGAACGATGTGCCCTCTACAAAAGTCCAACTTATTGCCAACCAGCGGCCTGCAGAGCCTATGCCGGCGTCCAGCAAGCAAATGAATCCGAAGGATGGAGATCCGGTTGGTTGGTCATCGGTCACTGCCGGTTGTCTTTGGACAAACTGTGGGCGAACCAGTTCACTTTGGTTTTCCAGCTTCCCCTTAGAGCGTCGTCAAATTTAATCCGGAAATGTTTCAAGGCGTCTGCGTCGCTCTTGCCAAGCGCTAAGGAATCCTGGGGCGAAAAAAAACCCATACTTTCGTATATATATATATATATAAGTGCCAATATAAACAAAGAGTGGAGCCGCGGCGCTTTGTGCAAAGTGAAGAATGAAAGCGCTGCGCTTGTACCGCCCCGGCTTGGGGCAGCGCGCCTCCCAAAAGCCCTTCTCGGCACGTCTCACCTCGAGATACCGCAGGTCGCTGGAACCGCTGAGCTCAGGTAAACCGGCTGCTTTCATAAGCGCAAACAGATTGAGGAAGAGGCCGGCCCGACGTCTCACAATCATGTAAGCCATTTCGCAGATGTCACGGAACCTGAAAGGAGCGGGGAGGAAAAAAAGAAAGGATCTGTGACGCGCGCCGTGGATAAAATGATCTCAGAGCCCGGCCGTCGCTTCCGCCTCACTCTCTTCTCGTCCTATGATGTCATCCGACAAGCACCAGATGTACGCGGCTGCCAGGTTTTGGATACCAGCTTTAAACCTCGCACTTTATCTTCTACTGAGTTATTATTACTAACATTATTACTTTAATAATAATATTATTACTGTCATTATCGTTATTAATAATATTATTACTAGCATTATTACTGTTATTCATATTACTACTGTCATTATTACTGTTAATAATGCTACTATTACTGTCATTATTACTGTTATTCATATTATTACTGTCATTATTACTGTTATAATAATAATAATGCTAGTAATAATGGCAGTAATAAGAATAATTCTAGTAATAATGACAGTAATAATAACATTAATAATAAAGCTAATACATAATAATATTGATTATTGTTTATAATTCACTGTCATTATAACTTGCATTATTGTTATTATTACCTTTCATGTAATTACTAGCATTGGATTATTGAAGTTAATAATTATTATTACTGTCGGATTATTAATTATTAATGTCATTATTTACTAGCTATTATTAGTGTATGCTAATTTATTTTTACTTATCGGGAGCGAGGCTTCGGATAAGAAGACCAAGTAAATCAGAGCTGACCTCTCAAACTTTTCTGTGTCACTTGCCCTCCCGTTCTGGATGACGTGCACGAAATCATGCGTTAATACGAAGGGGACGCGCTCTCGCTTGATGCCCAGCTTGGTCTTAAAATGACCCAAGAAATGTCCAAAATCGATGTGAAAGAGCTAGAAAGAAAGAAAAAAGACACCAAATGACACGTGGTACAGATCCCGCCAAGTCCCTCTCCGGTGTGCCGCTTGCTCCACGCGCCGGCCAGCGCAAATAGTAAGAAGCCTCGTGCGCCCGGATTTAAAGGCGCTCTCTCACCTGCCCGCTTTCATGTATCATGATATTGTCGCTGTGTCTGTCTCCGATCCCCAGCACATACGTAGCGACACAACAGCCGGCACAAGAAAGCGTGAACTCCTCGATGGCTACGTCCGCGTATTTCCTTCTGGAAAACAGGAGAGTCCATGAGAAGTCCGTCCAAGCGCATCAGGCAGTCACTGAAAGTCACACGGAGAGTCTGAACGGTCAAAGAACGGCCGCGCTTTATCGCACGGGCTTTATCACTTACCCCGGATTCCTCCTCCTCAGCCAGTTCAGGAGGGCATCCTTGTTGAACACAGCGGTCGCCGCCACGCTGCTGCAGTCACGCTGAATGTTGGCGAGCGTCTCGGAACGCATAACAACCTCAATGAGGCCGGTTTTGTCCCCAGTGGAAAGGCAGCCATAGGGAATCATCCTCAGCACAAGAAGCAGACGGGGGGACTTAATACAGAGTTTGCATAAAACATACAAGACTGGGGAGTGAAAGGAAATCCCCTCTGCTGAGAGCCACGCTGTAGTCCGAGAGGGACAGGAGCGTGATCGATGCACTCAGATGCCCCCCTCTGCCACAAACACGCCAGTTTGTCTCACCCCCCCCCCAAGTGAATCCGCAAGATTCCCTTACCGGAGATCCAAACCTTCCCTCTTCCATAGGATGTCCATCTGCCGAATCATCTGTAATGCCAGCATGTCCTGCCGCAGATCTGCACCAGACAGCACTGCGTGAGACGGGTGACCCCGTTAGAAGATCTGACCCAGCCCCGGAGCCCTGCGGGGGCTACCGTCTTACCGTCTCCATTCTTAAACATGATCGCAAGGTGTCTCCCGCCAGACAGCTCGTTATTGTACACAATCCAAAGGGGCTTCTTCTTGGAATCCTTAAAAGTGCAAAGTTCCACACTGCGGAAAAGACAGTTACAATGACACATGATAGAGAGAAGACCCCCCCTCGACCCTAGACTGCCTTACAAAATGTCAGATGAGCAGGCTGAGCTCCACAGCCCCACATTACTGATTGCAATACCTGAGATCAGCCAGCAGGGGGAGCAATTGGAGAGCCCAGCAGAAACATCCTGCTGTAGGCCTTCCTGTTTGCAAGTGAACTTCTGGTGGAGAAATGGAATGCCTGATCACGTGACCGAGCATTCCTTGAATGGCGGTGTACTAGAGATGCTGGGTTCTGCTGACAGGGGAGAGTCCAGGTTACGTAAACAAAGTCAGGACGTACCGGTACGTCCTAAAGGGCTTCTTGCTGCAGGTTTGAAGGACATACGGGGACTGACAGTGTTAACGGCACCATACCGTAACACTTATTTCCTTTTTGTCTGTGGCTTGCTGCTCTCTTGCCGTCTTGGCGGATAATAATAAAGTGACAGAAGAAGAATTCTACTTTACTATGAGAGATCTGTTTAAAGAAATCTTTGGGAACGCTGTGATCCAGGGGACAGGCGGTGGCCGCGGCGCCCCACAACGCGTGCAGTCAGATGTTTTGTAGGGACTGCGTGTGCCGCTCACCATATATCTGTAAGTATCATGTTGGGATCCAGCGGCGAATACATGTGCGACAGGGCATCGCGGTAGTCATCCTGGCTCAGGAACATGTGCATGGCCTCCTTGGCCAACGGTCTGTGGGTCTTCTGCACGCCGGACCTCACAAAGTCATTCAATTCCTTCAGCTTCGTTAGCGCTTCTGCCTGGAAGAAGAACATATAACGAGATTCCTCTGGAAACAAGCGGCATGGAAAGGGGCAAGGGGCAGGGCGTGGGGGGCAAATGTTCTTAACAAAATAGGCTACGGCAGCTTCACAGAGACTCGTTACTTCTCTAGGTCACGGCCCATGCGGTTTTATCTCCTGCCAGCGCCTGAGCTCTCGATATTCCCAAGTGGTGGAGGGTCCTGGACAGTAAAACCACCCAAAAGCAGAGCCTCACAACGCCACATGGCAGCTATACCTGTTTCATAAGGGCCTTCATATGGTAGCTGCTTCCGCGGCAATAGGCCTCGAGGATGAGGCCGAAGCGCACGGCCACGCTGGGAACGTGCATCTCCGACCTGGAGAAACAGGGACGGAAAAAATGAGAAACGAGGCGGCGGTGAAACCCGCCAGCCCCCTCTCCGTGGATTGACACGGGGACGCTTCGTTCTGATACCCCCAAATGTTTCCAAGCACGTAGAAAGAGGCTATTTTATCCGCCGTGGAGGTAACAGCGACGCTGAGGCTCGTCCCTACCGAAGATGCCAGAACAGGAAGTGTCCGGTCCGTCGGTGCATCAGGGCCCTCTCCAGGAGGAACCTGGTTAAGTCACAGTCGTGATAAGGTTCCCACTTCAGGACCTGCACCAGCTGTAGGAGGTACAGACACAGCTCGTCGTTCCTACGGGAGAGACGAGAAAATCCGGTTTCAGACCCTGCCGGCCGCAGAGAAGCCCCCCGCCCCAGCGCTGCGACACTCACGTGAGCTTCATCAGGCAGCTGAGGGTGAAGGACCTCACAAAGCGGTCGGGGATGCTGAAGTCCAATAGCTCCAGGTACATGAAGACGGGAAGGTCTGGCCAGGACTGTAACAAGCACATCGTCTGTTGGAGACACAAGGTGAGTACTACTACCTTCAATGGAAAAGGGGGACTCGTTCCATATCAGCCATTTGTATGATTCTCGTTCTGTTATCTGACCCCCGATCTACTAAACCCCCCCCCCGACTCCTTATCATACTGCCTGTGGGGAACAATAGAATGGCTCAGTCCTAAACAGACAGCCGGACTCTCTGACTAATGAAAGTCTATGGAGGGAAGGACTTTATTAGCATTGCCATAAAGCATCAGCTCAGCGTGGTGTTTGAGCCGGGAAACTCATCCCAAATATCAAATGACTGACGATGATGGCTCCGGGTCTGGAGGTAAAGGGAGTTTATTGGGGCAAAATTAGATAAAATCAGGTTTTTGTCAACATCAACCGATATTACTGTATACAGCGCTGGGGGTTATATTACTATATACCAGTGGCTGGGGGGTATTTACTGTAAATAGCAGCGGCTGGGGATTATATTACTGTATTCAGCGCTGGGGGTTATATTACTGTATAGCCGCGAGCGCTGGGGGTTTATTTACTGTTACAGCGCTGGGGGTTATATTACTGTATAGCAGGCGCTGGGGGTTATATTAGCTCGTTACAGCGGCTGGGGTGGTTATATTATCTGTAAACAGGCGGCTGGGGGTTATATTACTGTATAGCAGCGGCTGGGGGTTATATACTGTATACAGCGCTGGGGGGATTATATTACTGTATAGCAGCGGCTGGGGGTTATACTTACTGTATACAGCGCTGGGGGTTATATTGACTGTATCAGCGGGCTGGGGGTTATATTACTGTATACAGCGCTGGGGGGTTATATTACTGTATACAGGAAGCTGGATCTTCATCACCTGTGCCACATCCTCGCGCTGGTTCCACTTGGTGGCGAGCAGCACTTTGCAGAGGGCCTCAGGGTAGCGATCTCGGATCTCGTGGCGCATTTCCCACACCAGGTCCTTCTCGTGTGCGTATAACTCTGTTTGCCCCTTGCGTTCCACGATCTCCCAGAGCTGCTGCTGCTTCTAAACACGGCAGAGAAAAAAAAGCACCGTGGCACCCCCTTAATGGTCCCAGGGATCTTCCCGCTATATGTGAGCCACGCGTGGCTTCTCCGGGCGGGAACTCCATACAAACCCGCTTCAGAAAATCACCCAGACCCAATCATCCCAACAGAGAGGTCGCATCGAAGAGACGACGCAGGGAACAACGTTATTACACGCGAGAGCCGCTACATCCCACCCAACACTTCGTCCCACGAGCCAAAGCACCGCTGGTTACCTCCTCGGATATCCTCTTTATAACTTGCTTGTGTCTTCCCAACTTGAGAACCTAGAACGTGGACGGAACATTGTTATACGTCGTTGGGTATTTAAAGTGGACAGGGACGCGTGGCTTGGTGATCAGCACACAGCTTTATATGCCAGAGAAGGTCTAACGGGGTGGGATGGAGGAGAAAGTGGCTTTTCTCCTACGGACAACACGGTCCAACCCCATCTGCCCCCGCAGAAGAACCGCATTTCCGTCGAAATGACGGCGGACAGAAGGCCTGGAGCGTGCGCTACGTCCCACGGAGATCGCCTGGCAGCGCTTACCCATCGTTAAACTGATCTCCTTCACGTCCGACGATGAAACCCCCGCCGGGACCGACACATCAGCGCTAAGATGGCCTTTAATATAACGAACGGAACAAAACGTAGGAAAGCACAGTATCTACCCCCACGGCGCTGGCCACAAATCTTTACTCCACGGGCGCTTTGGCCACAATCTACCCCACGGCAACGTGCACAATCTACCCACGGCCTACTGGCCACCATCTACACCCCATCACGGCGCTATGCCCACATCTACCCCCACGCGCGCTGGCCCACAATCTACCCCCACGGGCGCTGGCCACAATCTACCACCCACGGCGCTGGCCACAATCTACCCCACGGCGCTGGCCAACCAATCTACCCCCACAGGCAAGCTGGCCACAATTCTACCCCCAACGGCGCTGCGCCACAATCCTAACCCCGCACGCGCTGGCCACAATCTTACCACGCCACGGCGTGGCCACCAATCTACCTCCACAGGCGCTGGGCCACAATCCTACCTCCACGGCGCTGGCACATCTACCCCACGGCGCTGGCCACATCTACCCCCACGGCGCTGGCCACAATCTACCCCCACGGCGCTGGCCACAATCTACCCCTACAGCACTATCTTCATGCATTTACCTTATCGATGGAGGGGTAATACACCTGCTGGGCGAATACAGGGAAGCAAATGAGCAGAGTTGCCGCGCTCTCCGTGTTGGGATTGCTCTGTACGGTTCTCAGCGTGCACACCATTTCTTCCTTTTCATCTGGAAAACAGGACAAGATCAGTAAACTCGCTTCGTTAGCCAAAAACCCCCACAAAGGGGCAAAGCTCAGTGGACTCTCTCATATATATTATATATATGCCTAAAAACTAAAGACGGGGTCAGAGAGGTGTAAATATACGCAATGTGCACCGTGTGAGACAAGCTCCTGCGCTGCTCTCGCTTCTGACCGGGTTTAACCCGCAGAGCTGACACAACCCGGGGAAGGACATGCGCAGAAAATTCAGCCGAATCTGACGGGGACCTGAAATACAGCTGAGCTGGCGGCCTGCCTCTTCCTACCGCCTAATCGCAAACAGGATGTATCCATTTTTGTAGCTTTTGTGTATTCCATCTGTCTCCAGAACTCCCAAATTCTACGCACCGCTACAGATATATGTTACGGCCACCTGAAGAATTCTACGAATTTTTCTCACAAACACGAGGATCTCCCACCAAATGTTTATTACCAACACCCCTGCCAGTTCTATGTGTTATGTGAGCCAATCAGAATTGCTCAGTCTTACTCACCCAGCCAGACACGCTTACTAGTGACCACAAAAATGAAGTCAGCATACCTTCTTTTATGCATTTTTTTTTACCTAGAAGCGAGGGCCACATACAGAGGGAATGGTGTCCACACTTCAGCATGTCCTTGTAATCAAAAACCATCGTGTTCACCCAGGCGATGGGGCAGCCCTGGCCAAAGGAAAGGACATTTGTGAGATTCTTAAAGCAGGTCACTGCTAAGCATCAGGCGCTAGTGGCACCCCGGCTAAGCATCAGACGCTAGTGGCACCCCGGCTAAGCATCAGACGCTAGTGGCACCCCGCTAAGCATCACACCCTAGCTCCCCCCCTCTAAGCATCAGACTCTGGCGGCCCCCCTGCTAAGCATTGAATGCTGGCGGCCCCCGTTAAGCACCAGATGCTTGTGGTCTTTTGAATACAGGTTTTGAAGATCATAAAAGTGGAGCCGGGGCACTAGAATCCGAAAGGGACTCACAGTTTTTTTTCTCTTGGTTGAGCTGGCCCTCTTCGCCTTTTTCACGGCACATAGGACCAGGCTGAGCCGTGTCATGCGTGGGAGATCACGCACAAAGATGTCAAACACCAATGTTTGATTCCACACGGGATCTGAGGCGGCCGGCACCTCCCGGCTGCTCACCATTGTGCACAGAAGTTCATTGCCGTGGTACAGAGCGCTTTCCACCACCAGCTAGAAGACGAAACAGAGATTAGGAGCTGGAGTGAAAGCTCATCATTCAGACGGGGGCCGTAATCCAGAACACTCGGTCTATCCTAACAAAGTGTCACAAAAAGGTTCTGTGCTCGAGAACCACGGAACCCAGCATGTCTCTGATTTCTAGACCAGGAAGGCGGCTACAACCCCTTTTACTAAACATCCATGCAGGATAAAACCGGAGAACTTTCCAAAGAGCCTTTCGCTAAACTCAGAAAGAGACCCCCTCGCTTGGCCGGAGAGATCGAGACTCCACACCACGTGGCCGTGTAGCGGTTACGCTGCTTGAGGTATCTAGAACCACGTGCCTTCTCTACCAGAGAATACATGTAACACTAGAGCCATCAGCATTCCCCCAACAGACCCCCAATGCCCCCTCACCTTCAAGCGCTCATCAGCATTTACATTGCTTCCTTTTAAGAGGTGGATGAAAAAAGAATTCTCCGTGTTCCAGATGGAAGAATGATCCTGCTGAAAAAAAATAAAGTATTTACAAAGTATTTACGCTTCACTCGAACGTATCCGTCGCCATCACTTCAACAACAGATGTTGGGGAGCTGTCCGAGGATTGTGGGAGTTGCTTTAAAGATTATATGAAGGCTCATGAGTTTAACACTACGGACCCTCAGCCAGCGCTGTGCGGCGCTTACCCCCCCAGCCAGTCTCTCACCTCCCTAGCTGGCGGAGGTTGCCGTCCGTGGCGCGTTTTGGAGCTGGGGAGTTTCAGGTCTTCTGGCTTGTCTGGCATTGTCGATGACAAGGAGACCAGAGTGAGGTGAGGGGTGCAGGGTCGACACAGACACTGCCGGATGTACTGGAAATCAGACGGATTACACGAACCCGGATCAGATTTTGTTAAAAGTTACAAAATCGGAATAATTATTAACGTGTAGAGAAATGAAAATGTCAGGAGCCAAGGTCAGGAGGGAAGGTCGTGAGGAAAGGTCCGAAGAAAAGGTCGGGAGGGAAGGTCTGCTACTCACTTTAAACCGACACAGGGGGTAGTTCCCGTAAATGTACTCCAACATCCCGTTGATCTGCAGGACGTAGTCCTCCGCACGTCCCGCAAACCTTTGGCCGGAAACGGTGGGGTTTTTCTTTAGCGCCATGTAGATGAGGGTTACAGGGGGATCCATCGGAGATACCCAGGGGTAAATACATTCCTGTAAAGAACATACTAATACATAGCGAGGCGTCGGAGGGGGGAGGTAGACAGGGGACAGCAGGGAGAGGAGGCTCACCCGTCCGCCTGAAGATACAGGTTTGGGTGGGCCGATCCCAACACGCACTGGAAAAAGATCCCTCAACACCCTGTAAGCAGACCACCAGGGCTTGCACTCCAGCTGCTTAGACTCTTCCTCAAAACCAAGAGTATCAGGGCCAGACGCTAAGGATGCGTCAGCGCTTGATCTGCGCATGAGCTGGACGTTTAGCTAGCAAAATGCGCAGATCAACGGAAAACAGTTTGTGTGTGAAAAATGTTAAACGTCCCTTTAAAGGCATATTGTTCCGAGTTCCCGAGAGTGATGGTGCGAGTAACAATGTTCAGGTCTGCGCAGTGTGTGGGGCACCTAACCATAGAGTGAGCACTTTTCGGGACAGAGCAGCCCGTCCCCGATGGTACCTCGCTGCCTTCAAACTTGACCTTAATCATGAGCGTTTTGCCGAATGTTATTCCTCGGGGTAACACGTCGAAAGGGGGTTCCAGTTGGAGGGGAAAGTTGGTTTCCATCGATTTTTCCCAGTCCGTTTGCTGCCGGCGAACGGCTGTCTCTTCACTCGCCTGGCGCATCGTACAGCGGAAATCGTTTACTTCGGGGTCATCGAGCGCTTCAAATTCACGGAGGTCTGGACGGAGAGACAGACGGTGGGTATTGGATGACACAATGTGTCAGCGAGGCTATGTGAGTAAATGTCGGGCATGTAACCGGAGCCAATGTCCTTGGCAGGATGAAACCGCACGGCGGAGCTCCGCAAGCGCATGCTGGCCGACAGCAAGCCATACGGAAAGTGAACAAGGCAGTGATTTTGGCTTGGTGCGAGAGGACATCTCCATGTGCGCACTGATACGGTTTATTTTTACATTTTGGAGTCTCACCTTTGCCAATAAGGAAGCTGATCTGGGAGTCCAGTAGCTTTTCGGCTTGGTCGCCCTCCCTCACTACGAGCCGAAGTATGGGCAGGAAGGGCCGGACATCACAGAAGCGCTGCTGCTCGTCCTCCAGCTCCTGCTCCTTCGCCGCGTGGTTAACGCAGGTGAACACGTACATGGAAGGAGGGCTGAGCATGTGAAAAAGTGGCTCCTCCTCTGCCCGTTGCCATAGCAGCTGAAAAACCAGGACACAATGGGGGACATTAGAACGTCATTCAATCTGTCATTTTGCTTGGGGTCGGCGCAGTGTCTCACAGCAATAACATCTACTTCTCTGGACCCTCCGAACCACGTCCAGTTTATTATAAAAACTATGACTATATAAAAATACAAATATCAATACATCCACATAAACACAAATAAACATGAGTATAAATAAATAGAAATATAT
>VKOC01010148.1:0-10828 GCA_009364415.1 Spea multiplicata
GTATATAATATATAATATGAGGGATATACAGGATATAACGGGTTATAAGGACGGGATTAGTTAGAGGTTGTTGATCCAGTTAGAAATCAGAAGCCAGTAAGTATTTTTTCCCCTTTTTGAGATCCGTAACAGCGGGGGAGAATTTCATGTCTTCTTTGAACCTAAATCACCACGTTAGGGTAAAGCCGCAGTGTTTACTGAGATGTCCAGTTTTACAATTGAACAATAAAATGCTGATTTAATGAGAGTAAAATAAAAACCAACCTAGCTTACCCATATTTACGACGATTTCAAGTCCGCATCACAAACAATGATTCCTTCGAAGCAGCCGTTGAGTCTGTAATAACGAAAAGAGCAGATTAAACCAACACATACCAACTGCACCGCCGCTTAAGGACTGAAGGGGCAAACATTATAGATGAAAAAATAAGTGGGAATGTATGAGTTATCACAACATATGCTGGATGCGAACTTTTGCTTAAAATATGTAGCCTCAAATTTAAGTCCATAATGTGAAATTGGGTTGGAATTCTGGAAATTGGGGAGAAAAAGGTGACCACAGCTACGTTTTGTGACCCTGCGAATCTGCCCGTGGGTCCGATGAATGAATAAAATGATTTCACTGGATAGACAAATGAATTAAAAGTAAATGAATGAACAAAACGAAAAAGTTGCAACATTTTGGGTAAAGCAGACTAATAAAAGTTACTTCCAGCCTAAAATATAGCTAAACCCGTCTCATACATTAGGAACGGCCATCTGGGATTGCGAAAAGGACCTTCTTTTAAAAGCGTTTCCCATGAAGACCACATTGTGTCACCTCGGCAATTAGTCCCACAAATCAGTTCCTTTCACAGCAGGTTAAGGACACTTAACAGAGATCTGTATTTCCCCTTCCAACTACTCTGCTGAACTTAATGCGTTTGTAACTAAATGCATGCAAGGAATCTGAGAGGGTGGTGGATAAGTGGAACAGCCTCCCAGCAGAAGTGGTAGAGATTAATACGGTGAGGGAATTTAAACATGGATGGGATAGGACTATGGCTCCTGCATCAAGACCAAGCACTGATTACAGCCGGGAAATTGGCGACCAGACGGGGCAAATTCTATAAATGCCAAAATGTTATTGTTATTATTATTTATTGTTTTATATATAACGCCATCGTATCCCGCAGCGCTGCTCCAGGTATTTAGAACATCTAGAACTGTTGTAGAGTTACCACCTAGTCATTATATTTTGCTAATGCATGCTGCCCCCTGCCCCCCCCCCCCTTATGCATTTGCCCCTCCTAAGGTTTTGTTCAGACTTCCACTAGTGGAAAGTGCTGCCATTGACTTGAATAGGAACACTTTCCTACCACTGATTGGAAATCTTCAAGCAGCCAATCAGTGACAAGAATAGCTGACCCATGGAGGAGGGCTGCTCCTGCTGCAGGGAAACCTCTTCTGTATCGAGAAAGTGCTTTCTTTTTTTCCATTTTTAGAAGAATGTCAAATTTATATATATTTATTTATATACTTAATATATACTATATACTATATATTATAAAATATATACACACACACAGTATATAGATACATATATACACCTAGATGGATATATGGATAGATAGATAGATGGATAATGGATAGATAGATAGATAGACCTATAGATAGATAGATAGACCAACATATACAGAGTATTTTACAGGAGAAAAGAAAAAAAAAATCCTGTCTCCATGGGAAAAATGAACCAGATAATAAATAAACCGGGAACGTTTTTAATGTTCTCTTTCCGCTATTCTTCTGCGTTCTGCTCTGCTGGCAGAGAAATGATCATTTTTTTTATGGGTACAGCTCGAAAGTGCAGAATGTACAGATTTTCGGCGGGCTCGCAGCGACACGTACATTCTGTTTCTTAACTCGACTTCCAACTGGACGCAGAACGTTTCCTCGCACTAATCCAGGGCAAGAATTTAGGCGCATGTTCGAGAACGTTTTAACACAGGCCAGCCTGTATTTTGAGGCCAAAACAAGTTGTTTGGGGTTTTTTTTGCTTTCTAAAATTTTTGGACCTAAATCTACAACGAAAAATGGATTCTGGTTGGAGGAGCGTTTTTTTGCATCTCTCTCTTTCTCCGCGAACCCGCCTGCAATATTCAGGCCTATTGGAGTACTTGTGCAAAAGGGGCGGAGCTAGTGGGACAGCCTTCCGCTGTTCCTCCAATCAGTGGATAGGGCGTGCGTGAAGGGTCTGTTCTTTTGCGAAAGTGCATGGATAGTGGAGCTGACGCCGGGTGGAAGCGGAAGAAGAAAAAAGACAGAAGAACAAGAAGGGGCCAGTGGAGAAACATGAGAGAGACATAGAGAGAGAGGAGAGAGAGGAGAGAGGGGAGAGAGAGAGGAGAGAGGGGAGAGAGAGAGAGCAGGGGAGAGAGAGAGTGAGGAGAGAGAGGGGAGAGAGAGGGGATTGAGAAAGAAGAGAGGGAGAGAGAGGGGCGGAATGAGAGAGAGACAGAGTAGAAGAAGAGAGGGGAGAGAGAGCGGGGGCAGAGAGAGAAGGGGGGAGAGAGGGGAGAGAGAGAAGACGAGAAGCAGAGAGCAGGGGAGAGAGAGAGAGAGAGGGATAGAGACAAAGAGAGAGAAGAGAGAGGAAGGCAGAAGACAGAGAGCGAGGGGAGAGAGACAGAGAGAGGAAAAGATGGGTAAGAAGACGAGAGAGGGCGAAGGAGCAATTAAAGCCAAAAAAGGGGTTTTGTATACCCCCCCCCCCCAATAGTATCGTCTTATATTCGGAGCAAATACGGTACATTGATGACCACGAACGCAGCAGGTCATCCTAGTTAGCAGACAAGATTTTGGTGACAAAGTCTGCACATTTAACAACTTTCTAAAAATACTGCAAGAAATGTGCGTTCGGCCGCCCCTCGATAACCGTAAAAAGGAAACGTCCTGAATCCAACAGCAACTCCGGGAAGGAGAGGAGAGGATGTCAGCGGAAGCCGGACGTTTACCGGCACTCCAGCCGTGGTCCTCCTCGAGGGATAATCATACCTAATTCGGGATTTTCCATCATTTTTCACAAGAAATATTAAAGTCCCCTACAGTGATCATGGGGGTTGAGACCGGGACATGAATGCCCCCCTGAACCTTCCGTGCGCTGAAATAAATCATTACCGTATTTAAATGACGACGCTCAATTTAAATAATACTAATCCTTTGAGAGAAAATCAAATGCATGTCCGTCCATTACTCAAAGGGTTAAAAAATGGTTAAAAAAAGACAAATTCAAGCCACTTGCTTCTTCTACAACCGTTCACAAACCTGATAAAATGAGGATTATGTTAAGTGATGCCGGTGCAAGTTTTGGGGGTTATCGCCATGGCAACCATGGAATACGCACCTTTAAGACGTCTTATCCCAGCATTAAAGGTACTCTTTAATAGATGCCAGCAGCGGAGGGGGCATCTTTTTAATTAAAGGCCGTATAGCCCCGGCGTAGTAATCAGTAGTACTCATTTATTATACAGAGGGTGCTTTCATTTTATTTCTCATACAGCTCAGTTTTTAATGATTTTTTTAAAAAATGTTGGTGATGATCTTTTTCTTTTGGATATCGGGATGCTTGGGAGTCTCATGGCTGCCTCCCCTCAAACATTTGCACTTTCACCTCTGGCGTGACATACCCCATATCTTCTTCTAGATTGCAAGCTTCTTTGACCAGGGCCCTGATGACGCTCATGACCTACGGACTAATGAGCGTATCTGAGAGCCTTCTGCGTTTGACCCAGAGTCTCTGGGTCACTTTCCTCTTTGGGCAGGAGAACAGCATCAGGCCACGCCCACTTCCCGGCCATTTTATACGCAAGACTGCCCCTCGCAAAACCACACCCACAAAAAAGGGATTGTTTTGTGCAGCCTACCCTTGAACGCTCCCCAGGATGCTCCTCCCACTTCCTGTTCCTTCCTCTTTTCCTTTTATGGTCATAGATCCTCATAATCGTCCCTTCTCTCCCACCTTGTCATGTTGTGACATGTTTTCTTGGTAAACATTCCACCCAGGCTAGTACTGTGTATATATATATATATTATAAAAAATATATATATATACACACACATACCGTATATATATATTATATATAAGGCTAAAACATAACATGAACAGAGCGGTACTTGATACGTGGATTTGCATACCGTGCTGACGCATGAAAGATGAGAAAATCTTACAATGACATCACTCAGCAGCGATGTCAGGAAGAGAAAACTCATCAAGCCGCTTTGTTAAGGAAATCCTAAGTGGAGCTTAAAAAAATATTAAAAGTGAAGCAATACTCAAATACTCATTTCATGCATAAAAATCTAGTCCTTTTAAATATATAAGGTATTTTTTTTGTTTCCCAACTATATATTCCTTCTGATTGCTTTGCATTTAGAACAACGCATCAGAAATGTGCTTTAACATATGACACAATTCTCTTTTCTAAAAAAAAAAAATTGTGGTTTTTGTTTTTTTTTTTTTAGAAAAATACAGAAAAACGTTAAAAAAAATCAAAGAATACAATGAGGAAACCAGAGCGGGAAGAAATGTTCTAGCCAATGCCAAGCTGGCTCTCAAAAATGTCTGTAATTCCAATATTTCCATTACTTTTTTTTGTGTGTGTGTTTTGAGGCCTGGTGACAAATGTGTGCTCATAGCCAATAATAAATAAATAAATTTAAAAAAAGCATGAAAATGTTCCAAGAAGATGCTGGACCCTGAAATTTGAATAATTAACATGAAAATATAATATACAAAAATGTAAGTATGCCAAAAAATTTACAAAAAGGAATAAATAGCAGCTTTAGCCCCGGCACACAACAGGTATCGCAGAACCTGATACTTTTTATAATAGCCATTAAATAGGGTCAGGGATGCCCTCGGGGTTTCGGGGGCCCCGGGCAAGAAGGATTTGCAGAGCTCCAGAGGGGAAGGGGCCACAGAGCGTCTGCACCCCCCCGTGATATGACATTATATTGTAGAGCTCCTCTTCAATCAGGGATGCACACCACGGGTGTGAGGTGTGGAGAGCAGCGGCACTTCGGGGCCCATGGCATAAGGCCTGGTTCCTCCAGCCTAAGGGTGGCCCTGAATTGCCCATGCCCTTCAGATTGCCATGCTCTTCAGATGTGGGCAAAATATGTGGGCAATAGAAAGGGGTCTTCCCCAAATAGTTCCCACACAGTTGGAAGCAGAGCATGTCTGAAATGTCTTGGTACGATGCAAGGGACACCCCAAGACATCTTGGCCGATGCTCTGTGTCCAGCTTTGTGGGATCAGTTTTGGGGGAGACCCTCTTCTCTTCCAGCGTGACTGCGCCCGGCGCACAAAGCGAGCTCCATAAAGACGCGGGTTGGATGAGTTTGGTGGGAAGAACTTGGCCGGCCGCACAGAGCCCCGACCTCAACCCCATCGAACCCCAACGGGATGAACCGGAACGCAGATTCTGAGCCGGGCGTCTCGTCCAACATCAGCGCCTGACCTCACAGACGCTCTACTGGATGAACGGGCAAAATTGGGGTGCCAAGTCCTAAGAGGAGGCTGATGGCATCTGAAGACGAGAGCTCACGGCGTTTTAAGTAAGCACTTGCCTCAGCAGCCGCCAGTAACATGTTGGTTAAAATGGTTAACATAAAGCTGTGGCCAACGCTCTTGCCCACAGCTGGCCATTGCTGTTTTTTTTTAATCTGAGATGGCCGGTGGGTTCATTTAGCAGTCAAGTCTCAATCTATCCGTTTAACCCCTGCATGCACTGCCCCAAGGAACAGAGACTGCTGGAAACCATATACACCTGAGATACACATACAGCCTCTAGATTGTAAGCCTGTGAGCCGGGGCAACGTACGGGGCCGTCTCAGCCCGAAGGACGTGCGCAACAAACACATGTGAAATTTCTTTGGCAAAACACCTTAAACTACATAAAAACACGCGGCAATTAAAATAAACAAGCGTAACGGCGATCAATGGAAATAGAAGAGCGAAGCCAGGAAAAGCACCTCAAAATATTTCCTTCAATCCAAAAATACTTCCTCTAAGAAAAGCAACCAGCGAAGTTCACAAACAATTCAAAGAGCGTAATAAATCATACACTGCTTTGGCTCCCAGTATGTTATATTTGATATCCCTGCTTGAATGCAGGTGACTCAATTACGTATCTAAATAAAATCAAGGTTTCCATGACGGCCAGTAATAGAGTCATTTGGTAAACATATTTAACCACATAGAATCTTCACAATGTGCTATCAAAGGGTTAATAATTGAAGAATCTCTTTTCATTTTAGAACCATCCAAATTAAAGCTGCTGTTCCACTAGACATTCATCACATCCTCTCTCTAGTCTGCTCGGCATATACACCTTATGCATTTAAACCATTTCTTTCCTGTAAAGGTTTAATCAAATAAAAAAACCCAAAAAACCTAATTCAGCATTTTTAATTGAAAAAAAAAAAATCGTGGTTTGTATGGCAACAATCTATCAGCGCCTGATTTGTTTTTTGTCACATGACGATTTAGTGCCCCTGGCAAAAATGATGAATGAGAACAGAAGAGTTCTTGGAATGATGTTTCTAATTCTGTATTTAGCTATAAAAAATAATAATTATATTATTATTATCATTATTATTATTATCATTCATTTTATTCTTATTATTCTGGCATCACATACATTGTCTAAAGAACCAGTAAGAGTCGTTCTGATTGGTTCCGAGCCGTCATTTATTACACACGATAAATACATGAAAAATTTTTGTGATTCTATACTTTTTTCTCTCGCCATCTCAGATCATTCTCCGAGATCTAAGGTTTTCTGTCTATAATTAAGTTCATATCCTGAAGATTGTAAGATAAAATCACACTTCCTCTTGGGGACACGGCCTGCAAAAAAGCTGTTTTTTTTTTAAAAAAAATATCTGCTCTTCAGCAGCATCGCCGAGGGTTTTAGATGTTCAGGGACAAATTATTATTATTTATTGTTTTATACAGCGCCATCATATTCCGTAGCGCCGTACAATGGGTAGACCTACTGAAAAAAAAACAGGTGAGGAGGGCAAAAAAACAGGTGAACAGTGCATTGCTTAGGGAGAAGCTGCAGCTTTCTGCCTCCCACGAGGTCCAGTGAGCCTCACCGCTGATTGGTGGCTTGAAGCTGCCAATCAGTGTCAGAAAAGAGCAGTGATTGAAATTACACCCGTGCACAAGGCTCTTGATACCTGTCAATCGAGTCGGAGAGGTTTCACAAAATCCATGTAGAATGTGAGTGAATCATCTCCGTAGCGTGACCCTCAGCCGGATCATCACATGACTCACAAACTGGGGGTAAAAAGCCAGAAATCAGAAAGTATTAATCAGTCCGGGTACTTTACGGCCGGTGGCTTCTACGTGACACGCGTGGGCTGCCCGCTGGATACATGCGGCCACGCGTTACGCCTTCTGCCGTGAGCGTCGGTGTGTAACCAGCTGGCGACTGCACGGCAACCGAGTACATCGGCCATTATTATTATTACTATTTATTCATAGAGAGCCAACTCACGTAGCGCTTCTTACAGTCCCTACATTCAGGGGGTCGGACAGAACTAGAACGGAAGGGAGCTTGGTTTGCAGGCTTACAATCTAAAGGACAATCCGGAGAAACCGGAAAACTGGATCTCTAAGGATTGGTGCGACCGATAAATCTTTGAAGGCCACAGTTGTCCGGGGTTCTTGGAGCAGCCACCGCAGGCACCACCGAGCAGATCTCGAACTGAACCGGCGAACGTTCTATTCTAAAAGCTCTTTGGGGTTTATTCACTAAAGAAGGAGTTTGCAGAACAGACAGACCCCAGTGGACTCCTGCTCCAAAAACGGCTTGCGCAGCCCTGCATAAAGCATATTTAATGCGCTATACATTATGCAGGGCCAGCGATGGTCCACCTTGCACGGATATTTACCAGCGACGGTCCTTTATAACGCATAGTGAATTCAGGAGGATGAACTACGACTCTCCTGCAAACGCCTGCTTTAGTGAATAAACCCCCCGGCGCTTACAGGTATTTTTTGGCTTAATGAAGCTTAATGTCCGCATTCACCTGTGATTCCTATAGAATGTGCGAGTATCTGGAATCAGCGATATGGTACGGTTTCCTTATCTCTGGTCGGAATAACATTTTTGGAGCCCCGAGTTAAATCTTGGGGGGTTTTTAATGCAAATGATCTCTTAGGTTTTATTTTCTGGATAAGGGTTATTTTTTATATTTGATGAGCCCACCGTGTATTATACATGAGAACAGCGTGCGAACGCCTTGTGATAACGGAACGCTGCGCACAGGACACTATGACGTTTTTAGACTCTAAATCCCCCTCCCCCACATCCATTTGCAAGGAGGACCCCGCAAATATTTAAAGAGACCTCTCAACTATCATAAGCATAGGACAGCTGTGTGCCCCCCCCCATTATATACAGTACAGCATATGTATTCAGCCAAAACAACTCGCCAGTGCCATCTTTGTCCCCAAGCAGCTTGCTGGTTCCATATTTGCCCCCCCCGAATGGCTTGTCAGTGCCATGTTTACCTCCAAACACCTTGTCAGGACCATCTTTGTGCCAAAACAGCTTTTTAATGGCATTTTTGTGCCCAAACCGTTTGTCAATGAAATCTTTGCCCCCCCCCATAGATAATTACACTGAATGGGTCAGCGACAATCAGCGTTCCGACTTTAAAGAAGGCACTAAGCATGATGGGGCGCACCATGAAGTCTGTGCCGATTCACCCAACACAGACTTTACCCCTCACCCTGCACTCCCCGCCATGTAGAGCCTAGGCTCGGCTCTGGGAGGAGGGCAGCTGCAGCAAAAGAACTGCAGCTTCAGGTAATTCTCTTTTTCTTTTTGAAGAATCCACATTAAAAAGTCTTCGAGTTTGGGTTACTTACAGAGTAATTATATATATTTACATTCAGAGGTGTAAAATGCACAGAATGACAGATTCTATTAAAACTTACTGGAAAAATTACTAATGTAACAATTTTCTTAAACGTCATTTATTGTGGATTAAAATTTTTATTTGGTTCCTGAAATTGGATTTTGGTGAGTAGTACGATGAATGAGTTGGTGTATGGGGGCGTGGGGTGGGGGATCCCCTTTGTTCCGTGGACAGCTCACGGACTTCGTTGCGTGGCCTGGCCGGCGGGGAGCCTCGGGGTGCCGGCACAGCGCGTCTCCAGCCGAATGACATCATCGTAAACTCTGCGCAGGGAGACACAGCACCGTCTGACCACAACCGACATGGACATCCTGTGAGGGAGGACCGTACCAAGCCGGGGAGGGTGGGGGAATAACCAGAGCGTGTGAGTGGGCGGTAGGGAGGCCAAGCCAGGGAGAGAGACCAAGCTGCAAGGGAGGAGGGCGACGAGATTTGCTAGAATATTTTTCCCCGATTAAAAGTTACTAAATGCGTTATTAGAAAAAAAAATTCAAATTCTTTAATCTTTATTCGTAATTTTTGACGGGAACAATTAAATGCCCTGTGGCACAAAAGCAGGGGCTGATAGGTTGTTGTCATAGAAACGGGACAAAGCTTTCTGAAGGTTTCCTTGTTGTTTTTATGCAATTAACGTCGCGGAGCATGGTTTATATCCCGACGTTCGGCAGAGAGGACGGCCGCCATGGAGCTAAGGACTGGGTGGAGGCTGGGACGCTGCCCTGGGTCAGGCATACGCAAGAACCCGATACGTCACAGGAACCGATACGGAACTGAATCGAGGTCGCATATCATTACTGGGAACATCCGGGCTCCGCCTACTCGGAGCCCTCGCTTTCCGAATGCGGACAGGGCAGTCCGGCTGACGTCGAGAGGAGGCCCCTCTGACGTCAGTGCCAGGTGGTCTCGCTGATGTCAGTAGGCGGTCCCACTGGAAGCTGCCCATTTTTGGAAGGGAAGTGGGCGGGGAAAGGGTGTGTCATAACCCGCGACCTGGAGTTTCTCCAGAGAAGTGCGGTCATCGTTTGTCAGATTGACCCCGAGAAACGCAAAATTCCACCTAGATTGAAATAACAAAAGTAAAAAAAAATATCCAAAAAACCTATTTATCTATTTTATTTTCTGCCAATTGTTGGACGGGTTTATTAGGAATATACAAAGAACCGAACTCAAAGCATAAACAGCCCGTGCGAATCGACGATGTATCAGTGCCAAGTTTCGGACTCTCGCCTCTTAGAATTTCCCTTTTCTGTGTAAAACCAACTTCCGTTTCACAAACATCTTCACGAAAACAAACGGATCGGGCAAAAAAACATGCGTTTAACGTTGGACCCTCTGTGCTTCCGACTTCCCCAAAACAAGGATCCTAACCGGCCGAGCGTTTGGCATTAAATTATTATTTACCCCCCAACAGGAAGAACCGGGGTATGTGTGAATGAAACGCGCACAATGGCAAACAACGTCTCGGGGAAATAATAACGCTATCAAGAGGTCAATATGTCTCTAACATCACCGGGCAGAAATAAACAGACACCAAGCCGACCTTTCCTCCAAAATAACAAAACCGCTATAAATAACAGAATAAACATTAATATTTTACAGCTTCTTGATCCAAGGAGAAATCCGATCGCCTTTTGGAGTCAAGATGGATTGTTTTCAAAATTCAACCCCCCCAGCGCTGTATACAGTAATATAACCCCCCAGCGCTGTATACAGTAATATAAACCCCCTCCGCTGTATACAGTAATATAACCCCCAGCGCTGTATACAGTAATATAACCCCCAGCGCTGTATACAGTAATATAACCCCCAGCGCTGTATACAGTAATATACCCACCAGTGCTGTATACAGTAATAT
>VKOC01010149.1:0-24767 GCA_009364415.1 Spea multiplicata
ATATAAGTAAAGAATTAATGTGTGGATGCATTGAATGAATGAGGGAATGCATGAGTTAATGTGAATGTATTGTCTGAATGAGGGAGAGCATGAGTTGTCTGAATGAGGGAGAACATGAGTTAATGTGTGGATGAATTGTCTTGAATGAGGGCGAGAGCACTGACTCTAATATGGTGAATGAATTGTCTGAATGAGGGAGAGCATGAGTTTAATTATGTGAATGAATTGTCTGAATGAGGAGAGCATGAGTTAAACTGTTGTGGATGAGTTGTCTGAATTAAAGTGTGAATTAGTGAGTGATTGTAAAAGTGTGTGTATAATAGATGTATAATTGTGGAAGGGCAAAGATGGCACTAGCAGGAGGTTTGAGGCTTGGGGACCAAGATGGCACAGGCAGGGTGAATGGGACAAAGATGGCACAGGCCAGACTGTTTGGGGACAAAGTTGACTTGTACTGGGCTGGGTGCTAGTCAGGTTCTATGTGGGCAGTGTGGATGCCAGGGCTGGCTTTGGGGTGTGCTCTATGCCTGTAATTTAGGGGTTTTAAATATACCTTTTAATGTTGTGTTTTTATGTGAATTCCAATTGATCTATACTTGCAAAGCTGGGGTTTTGTGTTAATCTGTAGATCCATATCTGCTATGCTATGTTTTACATTTACAACCCTGGCACACAAGAGTAACCTGACACCTTCGACATTGATCTTGCACTGCTGAACATAGCTGGAGGAAGTCTCATTCTATGTCTGACCTTCTGAACTACAAATTAAATGTCCCTTATCTCTTCCTTGTCTCGTAGCGCTAAACGTCTCTTCACTTCCCTACTTTGCCCTATCACAACTACCCCTTCCACTAACTTTACTGCATCCCGCTTTGGCACATACTTCAATAATAAAACTGAAACTCTCAGATATGAAATATAATCACTGTCCCACACCTGCCCTCCTCCTCGCTTTGACTCCTCACCCTCCTATTCACTGAAGTCATTTTACAATAAGTCATGACCTGCAATGTGTTTTACAAGGCTCCAAATAATACAATGGGCAGAAAAACAATGTCAATGTGATCAGGGGCTACAGGTTTCTAATAATCACCCTTAATAATACGCAGCTCACTCTTGTGTAAAAAAAGAAACCCTATCCACACTCCGTTAATAAGCAACAATAGTGATTGAAGACCACAAGAAATACTGTGCACCCTATGCGGTGCAATACAATGTGAAATTAGAATACATATATTGTCAAATACAATGTGTAATTGTAATACATATACTATACTATACAATGTAAAATTGGAATAGGTATTCTGGGCATGACTGTTGTAGCCTCAACTCGTGGGATAGGCCCAATAATTAAAGCACAACCACCAAAATTATTTTGGGTAACAGAAGGCCACGGTCAATTTTTTTATTAAAGTAAATAAACTCAGCAAACATTTCCCCCCAAATTGAAAAATAAGGGGAGATAGGGACACACAACCCAGATATGCTTACAAAAAATAGCTCCCAAGCCCGGGAAATCCTCACCATAAATAACCTCCCACCAAAGCCCCCCCCCAAATCCCAATTCATGACAAAATTCCTACTCTGTGCTCGAGTCATTCTGGCCCCCATGGGCCTCAATACCATATAGAATTAGAACACATATGGTGTACAACCTATAACAGTGTAAATAATTTAACCATAATTACAACAGCCTGCAGTAATACTTATTACTGTAGTAATACGTATGGGAATGTGCATTTGTGAATGTTCCAGAGCATACAATTGCATTGTCTTCATTTTTATTTGCACATAGGAATTTTTATTTTAAAATAAAACCAAAATTTAGAGAGCTAGCATTAAAAATATATAGGTCTTTCTTGCATTATAAACATTGAAAATAATCAGATGAAATGGTCACAAATTATGTAATGAATTAATTCAACAGTAACCTGGCAGGAAATATAATTTGAGACTATGATTGTAAAGTAATCTGTGCTGCCGCAGGCTCCTTCCGAACATAACCCAGCAGGAAACACATTTTGAAATAATTCAAGGAAGCCTTTTCTTCAACACCCATCCCTAAAGCTTCATCCAAATATGCCATTGTTCCCCTGTCTTAAACTGAATATTATAAACCAGATACTGGATGAGTTATTCTGTATATGTACAGAGGATAAGAGAAACCACGTGACACACTAAGGTTTTTTTTGCATGAACATTTATTTAATATTTAAGTACAGTAATCATGCACTGCATAACATTACATTTCTATAATCAGAGTTTTAAAATCAAGGTTATAAGGAGAAACCTCATATTTAAACACTTTCATAATTCCTATAGTTATATCTAGGTAACAAAATGATAAACTGCTTTCACTATACCTAGGGAAACCTATGTATGTTTTCCAACACAAAGTGGAACTATTCATAGGAGTTTACTTTAAGGCAGACTATGAGACCAAACCACATGACATGGTACGTTACAAAAAATATTCTCCGTTATTTTCCTGTCTATGCCAAATGAATAATACAGTCTTATTATTCCTGCCCCCTTTATTTTTCAAATGTATTTAGTTGTCCATATGTGTAGGTTACACACAGCTCATATAGATGACAGTACACAACAAATGCCATGCTTGGTTAACCCGTAAAGTACCAACTATGTATGCCATAGTTGGCAAACTGGGCCAGCTATGTAACTACTTCAAATGCCGCTCTGCATGGAAAGAAGATAGCGGATCTCCTGTGTGTGCTTGTGCTGCTTTAACTCTACGATCACTGGTTTACCTGCAATTGAGCCAAAGCTTCAAATAAGTAGGAAATTCGCTACACTAGTGTGGAGACTGGTGCTGACATTCACCTGCTGCACGATTGCTCCATGTATCATGCTGTGTTAACCCCTGTAATGCCTTCCTCACGTCCTCTATGATGCAATTATGGGTGTCAAAAAAAAGGTGCTTCCGAGTCAGTTGCTTTTAGTCAGACTCTGCAGCAGTTTAAAGTGCTGCAAGGCCAATCAGGAGTGGGCTGGTGATGATCAAATCACTGCTGATCAATAGGAGTAATCTAATGGTTATACGGTAATATCCTCTGGATGGTCCTTCCTAATAGCAGCATCTGTCGGAAAGAGAGTGAGGTCACCCAGATCAATTGCTAAAAACACATGCACATTTAGTTTTTTTAGTTTTTTAAACTTAATCAATTGCTATCTGATCACTTATTAGTGACCCTTTAATCACTGATCATTGATCAATCTCACCAATCAATAGCCAGTGGCGTAAAATGATGATCATCATCCATGTCACTAACACTGTACACTAACTGTAACCTAGCCCTAGCATCTAACCCACCCAACCCCACCAATATCTGCCAACAGTACCCAAACACTACCAATTAGACTCCTAGCCCAACATCTAAATATAATCATTAAGCTATTTCCTTCATTATTTGTGTGCTTGTTTGTTATGAAACATGTAACAAAAAATATTTTAAAAATGTCCCCATAGCATGGGGAAGGAGAGACAGTAAAAAGCACATGGAAAAAACATGCAATATGTGCTAAGAACATTTCCTGATATGTGTACAAAAGTGGGAGATTGTTTCTTTTGTGTTTTCATTAGACTTCTGCATTCGGGAGAACATTAAAATGAACACGAATGGTGCGTTTTGTTGTTCAAACCGAATAAACTAGGCAGGTAAACGTACACGAAGAGGAAGAAGCACAACACGGAGAACCTTCCTGCTCGTCTTCGTTAATATCTCCTAGCTAATCTTCCTGGTCCCTTCCCATGGCCTGTAGCCTTCCTTGTCTACATAACATCGCAGGAGTTAACGGGAATTAAATCTAATGGACCTTTAACTCCTGATGCCAAAACGTGGCCCAGGGAGGATCTAAGAGTTAAAGGTCTGTACAAGGACCGGCAAGGAGCTCCTCTGGCATTAACCAATGAAGGGCAGCTAATGCCAGAGGAGGCCCCTGCCGACGACCAATAGAGTCGCTCTAACGGACCTTTAAAATCCTGGGAATATATATTTTGTTGGGTTAGTTATTACTGTAAAATCAATAGCCAGATTTTGTATTGCTTCACCTCAATTTTCAGTTTGAAACCACTTTGCGCACTCTTGATTTGGAGGACTCTCATGGCTGTGTAAAAATAAGGCGTATAGGGTAAGACTGTAACTTGATCCATTAGGAAGAATGTACAAAGTGTCTGTTTTACATTATTTGAGCATTATAAACGTAACCATCACTAACTAAAGTAAAGCACCATCAACCCATTTACTGTAATCTGCCATTATATATATATAATATATATATATATATATATACTCTCACAGGCTAAAAATTGACTACATATATTAACATCCTAAAAACAAATGTTTGCCTTTGACACTTAAATGAAATCCATTTTGTATCTTGCTTAAGGCTAAAATATAAGCGGAAGTGGAAGGCATATTTATATCATGGGATCAGATAGAATGTAAAATTATGACAGTTATAGATATGTTTTACAACTTATGGACATAGCTTAATGAATGACAAAAGACGACAAAAATTAAAAGAATGCAAGGGTGGAAAGAACTAGGTAAAGGTCTTCATTTTCAATATCCTAAAGTTTCTTCATATCATCTGGTCAGTATCTAGCAAGAAAGGTTTATTTCTTTCCATATGAAAGATCATACCCATCTGCAAGCAATAAGATAGAACGTTAACCTGACAATGACTTCACCTAAATAGCACAGAGAGTTATGGTAAAAAGTAAGTCTATTTTAAGGGTTGACGAATTTAATCATCATGGTTCAGAATTTAAGCTGCTAATATTTAACACTCACATGATATCATTAATAGCAGAGGCCTTAAACTCATTGGGTAAAATTCACAATACAGTAAATTGACGAACAACTTAATCTTTTCATGGTTGGACTGTTTCCCGTACCAAAAAACTTCAACCTGGGTTGGCTAAGCAACATAAAAATGATGATTCCACAACAGTTAGCCAGTTTATTATAGACTTCATCTGCAGTATGCCTTAATTGCCAAAGGTGGGATATTTACCAAATCATTTTTGAAGATACTGTGCCCAACCGTTTGTTGAAGCTAGCATTGACATAAAAAAATACAACTATGTTTGTAATGTGCAAGACTGTTTACAATAGAAAATGAGTGAACATTTTTGTAAAAATGGATCCAGGATGCATGCACACCCATAATCCTCCACTATGGCAGACAACGTTTTTCATGCAATTCTGGGATTGAACAGATGGCTGTCTGGGTGAGGAGATCTCATGCCGCCATATTAGAATGCTCCTGCAACCAGCAATATTTAGCTTTATATTTGCTACTGGTCGCACTTTTTAGGCTGACTTTATCCCCTTAATGACAACATGCATTGTTTTCAATGGGTTTAGGGACCGCCCATCGTCCTTAAGGGGTTAAAGGGGAATTCCTACCACTTTTGGGATGGTGAAGCGATATGCCAGACACAGTCGGTTATCTTATTGCCTTGTGGTGAACAATAGAATAGCTAAATCTCAAAGTTAATCTGTCATTTCCTGAATCCTATATTTTACAGTTCAGTACACTAAGCAAATCTATGAAACGGCTTTCACAAATTCGTACAAGCAATGTATAAGTAACCCATTTTATTTGTATATAATAGGAACAACCATCTTCACCGGATTTGTCCAGGATCTGCTTAATTAGTGTCCCCTATTAAGTTATTGCTTCACCTTTCAGTATATTATTGTTGATTGGATCAGGAACACTTTGAAATGGATGGGTGCCAAGTAGGTGGCTTCCAGGGAAAATGAATAAGCAGTTTTCAAGTGAAACACTCTTTGTTTTACTGAAAGAAGTGTTTCGGTGAGGCCTCACTAATGTCTATAAAAAACGTTCCAGCATTAGTGGCTCCTAATATGCAAAGATAAATATATAAGTTTCCTTTTAAAGTCCCTCCTTTTATTTGTCCCATCAAGTTCTCCTGTAATGATATGATACAATAGGATACAATTCTCCTGCACACTCTTTACCTTCCTCTTTACAAAAATGGCAGAACCTGCTAAAAAAAACATGATAATAAAATAGGTGGTAGGGTATTGACCTAATTCTAAATTTTTAACCGCACTGCCCCAGATAAATAACTAATCAGCATACATTTCATAAATATAATAATGTTATTATGTAATACGCAGCATGCATTAAAAGAAATAAGGCAACATCTCTAAATTAAGCTAATTTATCAACATGACAAACTTTCATTGGAAAGGAATGTTCATTTTATTTTAGAATTTGTTACTAGTGTTTAAATGAACTCATTGCTGGCTTTCCTTCAACACTTGATTATAGCATTCTTAAGTACAATGCATCGGATAAGGAGTAGATATCCGTTTCAATCCCATTTTCTTTGGCCGTGCACTTAATTAAAATGCCTACTTACCTCTGATAAACACGGCCAGAGTGAATAAACTAGAAAATGTGCCTATATACACAACCATAAAAACATCTGTTTTGCCGGGAATTGCATGGCCCTTATTACATACATTTCTTTATATGGTTAAATTTGCTCTTCCACCCAGAATAACTCATAAAATATCACTAGATACGTGCTGCATCATGTAAAAAGAAGGAAAATAAGCAAGACGTAATTCTTGTCTCCTAAAGGCTTATTTAGCATACATACAAGAGAAGAATATAATTGCTTACGTATATTGTCCCTGACAGCCCCATTACAGAAGAATGCATATTAAAACACTCTGTGAGTGCATTCATTCAAAACCAAATCAAAACAAAAATGAAGCACTTACCTAACATAACTTGCAGCCCCGCAGCAGCCGTTGTCCTCTGTGGTCCAACATTTTTTGCCACTGATTGGCTGCTTGAAGCAGTCAGTCGGTGGCAAGGAAGTGCTTACATTGGAATTAATGAGAGGAATTTCCACACCAAGAGTTTACCAGGACGGTGCTGGCGATGACTGGAGGTGAGTATATCACATGCAGCAAGATGTGTTTAGCCAAACAAATCTCCCGCAAGACATTTAAATAGGAGGTGTCAAAAGGGGCAAATATGCAAAAGGAGAACACAAAAATGTAAAGGGACCATGTAGCTATCATATGCATTAACGTGCATTTGATGGCTGGAGTGTCCCTTTGAGGAAAAGTCATCCCTTGACTTTGTGAAATGGTTTACACTATATTGTAATGCAGCTTTGGCCATTTTCTTAGTCAGTGTGCAGCATCTGGACCAATACAGACACCTGTGTCAAAGTATTATGACTTGACTTCCTCTGACAAAAAGAGGGGAAGTCATTTAGGCATATTTTTCCTTGGAAAGTAAATCACAGCTGTTAGATCAGCCCTGGCTTTTGCTAAAAGCAAAGCCAAAATAAAACCAGACCATCTCATGCAATGTTTTATTTACTCAAAATAAGGAATCCTCCTCTATAATTGCAATTCATTCTTTTTAATAAAGATGCTCACATCTGAAGACAGAGAAAGGTTTTGTTTTTTTGTAGAGGCTTTGTAGAGTCTGGGTTGACTTTCAGAGAAGAAAAAATATACCATCATCCCTAAGAATATACATTTTCATTTTAAAAGGAAAGTTCTTAATAAGAGGAGATCATTTTTATGATCAAACATCATCATTACTTCTGAACAGATTAAATATCTTCATTAAGTTGTGGTTAGAAACTGCACATTACTAGCAGGTTTAAAGGCACAATATGTCATAAAGGGCGCCACTCGTCAGGGAGGTGAAGGGAGTCAGGGAGCAGATGTCAATAGGGCCCGACAGCTGTGCGAGGAAACTCTCTTTTCCCGCCCAGGTTCCTGCTCCCCCTGGGCAGGAGAAGATAGTTTCCTTACACAGTGTGCAGGTGTCACAGTGGTAAGCTGCATAGATGCTTGCGCGGCTCCAGTGATGCGTGGCCAGCCCCAGGGCCACATACAGAATACGCCCCTGGAGCCAAATACTGTAGGAATGCCCCTGATTTGTATAAGATGACAACAGGGACAACTATACTCTTGAAGTACACTTTCTTAGCTGTCAACCTCTTATCCATGGAAAATGGATACTACAAACAGAAATATTTCAGAAACTGACAAAAGCTTTGGGCCGTTCACAACCGTGTGTTGTGAAAATGAACAGTAACATTAAAATTGCCATGGTACAATAATAAGAAACATTAGGATATACTAGTACAGAAGGAGAACAGGGACTTGCTCTTGCAAATTCACAGTCATTTAATAATCCTAATGAACTGTGGTGTATTATGGCATAGACATTTAAACTCTCTGAAGCCTCATAATCAGGGAGACTCTTGAAGGGAGACTCCTGTGCTGCCAGGGCAAGGAGAGGCCCTGAAGAAGATGCCTGAACCAAGTGAGGCATTACCTTCCTGGACCTGTGTGTGCTGTCTGGAGGGAGGTTCTACAGAGCCCATCTTAGTTGGGTCTAGCAGGGAGGTTAAAGTTAAGAGGGTGTTTAGGTTGGTCAGTCTGGGCCAGCAAAGTATAGGAAATGGATCCAATGGGAATTTTTTAGGATTTTGTTTTTGGGGTATTTGTTCACCTGTTAATAAAATCACAGTTCACCAGAATATTGTCTGTTCCTGCAGGTTATATTTCTAGATGTTGACCTCTCTCCACGAACAAAAAAGTGTATCCAAACATACATTTATAGCATCATCTGTATATATGGTATAGATATGTATAGTTGGTATACTGGTAAATTGTTTTTCTTTAAAAGTAATGTGAACACTAAAGAATAACTTTACTATACTTATTATGGTAAAACAGAACTGGGATTTCCTTTCAATACCTTTTGTTGGTAACTAATCATAAATAATGGATAATGTTAACATGTGTGCCTCATGGTGCTTCTCAATATGTGAAATGCAGTGTAAAAGTACATTTGATGTTGCAATGTTAATATTTTCTAATATTATAATCTCTCCTTAACAATTGGAACATATTGGCCAATTTTTATCTCACATAACAGGAATCTTATCTGGCATTATGCTCCCTTTCAATGCAATAATATGTCTTGGCAAGTTATATTTAGAGAAACAGTTTTAGCATTACATGCTGCATTGCTTAACCAGTACTATGTGCAGTTGTGCTCAAAAGTTTGCATACCTTGACAGAAATTGTGAAATGTTGGCATTGCTTTTGAAAATATAAAAATTTGTCTTTTTTTAAGGCTAGTGATCATATGAAGGCATTTATTATCACATAATTGTTTAACACAAGTGGCAATTAAAGGTTAATTTCCCAATAAGTTTGTTAGCTCTCACATGGATGCACTGAGCAGACTAGATACCGAGCTATGGGGAGCAGAAAAGAACTGTCAAAAGACCTGCGTATACAAGAAACAAAATACTGTCTGCGCTTCTCACCCTAATAAAGTTGGCAACAAATATATTTTAAGTAATATTTATATTATGTTGATATATTTGTTGCCAACTTTATTAGGGTGAGAAGCGCAGACAGTATTTTGTTTCTTGTATACATTGTACAGCCAACACACTGTATTTGCAAATCAGTGTGACTCACGCTGTTTGGTAGGCCTCATATTATACATTTGTATTATTTGAGCCTGAGACTAGCTTAGCGCACCGACATTTTTTCTTTTCCCTGAAAAGACCTGCGTAACAAGGTAATGGAACTTTATAAAGATGGAAAAAGGATATGAAATGATATCCAAAGCCTTAAAAATGCCTGTCGGGATTGTTCAATCACTTATTAAGAAGTGGAAAATTCGGGCATCTCTTAATACCAAACCAAGGTTAGGTAGACCAAGAAAGATTTCAGCCACAACTGCCAGAAGAATTGTTCGGGATACGAAGAAAATCCCACAGGTAACCTCAGGAGAAATACCAGCTGCTCAAGGTGCATAATATGACAAAAATGAGGTGCATGGTCAAGTTGCCAGAAAGTAGCCTTTATTGTGCCAATGTCACTGAAAAGCCTGGTTACAATATGCCTGACACCTTGACATGCTCAAAATAGCTTTATGGTCACAACCGTAAGCGCTATGTTTGGAAAGGGGTCAACAATGCCTATAGCAAAAACAATACCATCCTCACTGTGAAGCATGGTGGTGGCTCACTGATCATTTAAGGGTGTGTGAGCTATAAAAGGCACAGGGAATCTTGTGAAAATTGATGGCAAAATGAATGCAGCATGTTATCAGAAAATACTGGCAGGCAATTTGCATGCAAGTTCATGCAAGATGACGAAAGACCTTGCATGACTTGGGGGCAGTTTGTAATGATGAATGGGCAGCTATACCACCTGCAAGAATTTGAGGCCTCATAGACAACTAGTACAAAAGAATAGTCATTGATGCTAAGGGTATGCAGACCTTTGAACAGGGGTTATTTCATTTTTTTATATTTTTTTTGCCATGTTTTATTGTATAATTGTGCCATTCTCTTATAATCTACAGTTGAATATAAATCCTTTAAGAAATGTGTTTTGCCTGCTCACAAGAGTTCATCCATTCAGATTTGAGCAAAGGAATTTTCACTTAAAGCCGTTAAAAGGGTTCTTTACAGTGAGAATAGTAAAGATGTAGAATTCAATACCCACAAAGTTGTGGTGCAATTCTGGGCATCGGTCTGTAAAAGTTACATGATAGTACTAAAAAAAGTGCAAAGGAGGGCTACAAAATGAATAAGGGGATTGGAAGATTTGAAGACCGACTAAAAATGTTGCATTGATATACACTAGAAAAAAGGCATCTTAGAGGGGATATTATTGCATTGTATAAATATGTGCATATCTATATATGTCCCCAGTGACATATTTATTAACAGAAATGTACAAAGAACAAGGCATCATCCTCTGATATTGGAAGATTGAAGGTTTGGTAGACAACAATAAGGACAATAAATGTATGGGATTCACTGCCATGAGAGTTAGTTCTATCAAATACAACAAATACCTTTAAAAAGGGTCTAGATATCTTTTTAGAAACACGCAGGGCTATAAATTGATCCAAAGAGAAATCTGATTTGGAGCCATTTGGACTCAAAAAGGATTTTTTCCCTTCTAAGTTGCAAAGTTTGCCTTCTTTTCAATCAAAAACAGGAAAGATTGTTAAAAGGGTGATAGTCTGGGCAAAATTCCCCCCCCCCCTGGGAGGTCAGGACATTTTCAACAATTTACCCACAGCAAAACTGTATATCATTTTTTAGGCAGATGTTCAACTTTTCATTAGTAGCTGACTTCAGAAGAATTTTGTACTGCGGGAGAAGATATAAAAGCCTTAAGTACATAAAAAATAATCTTACTATTTTATCTAATAAAACTACCGAAATCTCTAAATATATATTCCCTAAAAGCACACCTGTTAAAGATTTGAAAGACACACAACTTACCTCTATGAGTGGCTCACTGCAACCACAAATCTAATGGGAACACAGAATCTTGAAGTTTTTTCTGTATTCTTTTACATGTCGGGCACATGTTTGGATGTATGCTGCACACTGGGCTACCTAAAACAAGAGAGAAAACACAACAAATAATCTACCACTTCTCCTGAACACATAGAACATATGTGGGGTATGTCAGAGGTACACAGTCACATAAGCCCCCAAATTATGAGAGTGCAAATCAGTTTGACCGTTTTTACAGTTGAACAAGGAGTAAACTACCCCTAAACATCAAAACAACACCATGAACTATATATTCTCTGAAAGCACAAAGACCGAGGACCTCTTCTACATCCCACTTACCATTCTAGGTAGACCATTCAAGCCACAAATCTAAAGAGAACACATGATATTTAGGTTTTTTTCTTCTACTTTTTCACTTTTTTTGCATCTATCAGGATTAATGCTGCACATTGGAGACTTTCCTATTTTTTTGGAATCGCTATCAGATCACTTGTAAGGGACAAGTTTAGCCACCTGACATTTATCAGTGAGAATGACCAGTGACCTAATGTGTCACTAATCAGTGATCAGACACTGTAGTCAAGTAAAAAAAATATAAGCATAACATTTAATAAAAAATAAAATTTTAATAGTAATGTGTGTGTTTTGTTTACTGAAAAGGCCTTTGACTTCCAAGTAACAGCTGTTTACAATTTTTTTAAAATATTTTCAATGCAGCACAGCATTGATTGTGATTGGGTCCCCACAAGCTTCTGGGGGCTGAAGAAAAAAGGCATGAACCTTATAGACGTGATCCGGTCATTGCAGGGGTTAGAGCTGTGCAGTCGCTCTCATGGTGCGATTGCTCAGCAGGGGAAGATCAGAACTGGTAAGACAATATTAACCCTGTCCTGGAAGCTTCCTATGGCAGCTGTGACGCAAACACTGGCAAACTGGGAATTGCAGGGTTAATGCTGCACACTCGTTCTCAAGGATTTTCATGAGAGAAAAGCCACTGATTGGCCTAGGGAGAGCCAATCTTATTTCATTATTTACTTATTTTATACAGCAACAGCTTCCTGCGATGTAATACACTATGTAAGTCAGGACCTATCATTAGGCTCTATAACAGCACCACGTTTGCCTTGATAACCTTCTGTGTGCATAATTGCCATGTTCTATGATGCATAGCCACATTCGTATACAAATAATATCCAAGTAAAATTGCTTGTTTCAGAGCACTTTTTGGAGGGGGGTGCTCCATGTAATTGTAAAGAGCTTATTGTAAAACATCCTGCAGTAACACGTCCCAGGAAATTCTGTTGAGACAACGTAGCTTCAGAAAGTCCAGAGATGTTTCTGCGCCATTTAAAGGTTAATTAATTGATCGGATATTTAAACATGTGTAATTTTCAGAGTTTACTTTGGAATTGTGTTGCTGAATTGTGCTTTTTATTGAGCAAAGCACATGGAATTTTATAGCCTGTGTTTCATTTACTGCATCCACACTGCTTGTTTTAGCCAAATAATATAAAATGCAATTCATCAAAAAGAACTAGATCAGCCAATTTCATAGCAAGCAATAATCACTGAGAACCGTAACACTGCTGAGAATGTGTGTTAAATTAAGGTAAGCTCCATTATTTATCTGCAGTTAGTGTTAGTTAAGAAATAGGTTTTGTTTAAGCTGTGATTTAATTTACTATGAATTTAAAAGATACATTTATTGGAAATCACACAAGAGCTTTTGGTGTCCAAGGCATGGTCAGAGGTCCAGCCCTGTGCTTCCACCATATCTGTTTCTGTAAGTGGAAGGGGGCACTGGAGCATTACCACTAGACAGCTCAAGTGTAGCCCTCACCTTGTGGTACTCGTGGTAGCCTTTCTTACCCTATGGATGTTACAGGCCTGGACTTTGTTTTCTCCAGCTAGTTATGGCCAACATTATTGGCACCCCTGAATATTCCGTACATCATGTACAGTATCTCCTGACAAAAAGTGTGTAGACAATCAACTTTGGTCTATATGCACTCGTTAAACTATATATTTGATACAGAACAGCAGAGGAAGAAACAATAACAATGTAAAAAAAGAAAAGCTGATTTTTGGCACCCTCTTAAAGAATTATGGCAACTTGTCATTATTTTAGTCCGTAATAAAACACCACATAATGAATGAGGATAGAAAATCATTACAGAATTTAAAAAAAATGACATGTTCCTGTTCACAGACATGTAGATGCAGAACATGTTACATATGCAGAGGTCGAGGCAATAAACACAGTTTATGGGAGGATGCACAGGATTTTATTTCTCACTAAATCCAAGTAAATATAGGGAGGAGAGTTTGTCTTATACATAGATTACCACTGAGATACCTACTATATGCACTTTCACATTAACTGAAAATGTACAGTATATTCATGGCCTTCCAATGCAATATAGAGACTGGGTTCTGGATCAAGCCTCATAGCACATGGCTTGTTGATGTGATGGGTTATTAAAATTAGCAAATTAGCAAATTGTAACACACACCTCCTATACTTCATGGGACATCAGCATTGAGAAGCCTTCATATTCCCTTAAAATATGCAAAAAATGGAAGCATAAAATAGTAAAGAATAATACTCACAAGCACATGGTGGCTCAGATATGCCAACTGCCTCACGTGTTTTGCACTGAAAGGCACTTAATCACAGGTCTAATATTTTCTACGATGAAAAAGAGCTCCCATTCTATTAAGATTAGCAAAGGAGTTGAGCAAAGGTAAAGAATATTGGCATCATTAATACCTTGTGCAACTACAAGCATTTGTCAAGGCATGGGTAGGGAGTTGAATTGGGATTTACTTTTTACTTTTACATAAAAGCTTGCTTATGAAAACTTTTATTTGATCTTAAATACAATAGATCAAAGCCGTTTAATTAACACATGTATTACATTTAAGAAATTCCCAACAGCATCAATGCTATTCAACTGATCAAAATCTATGTACAGCTCATAGTTTATACAAATTGTATGTGACTGTAGGTTTAAGAAACCTATGTCTTACTTAAAACAAAAAAACAAAACTATTTGGCAATCCATTATGAAACAGAAAATGAGTTCTCCCTCGGCTGTATCTGAACATGAAAAGTTTAAATATTGACATTTAAAGGACAGGGCACTTTTTGAAAAAGGCATGTCACCTGCATATAACCCTCAATAGCAGATAAAGGGCATGCTTCTGCTTTTTCCATTTGATCAGTGTTTGTTAACATAATTTATAGTTAATAGAAATTGCTAAAGACGATAAGGATTAAAACGCTTAATCTAGCAAATGAGATTTCCTCTAATTGTGATGAAGAAAATACTCCCTTTTAGTCAACGTAAGTGGAACAAAAACTTGCAGAATGTCAGACCAGTGCCAAATCCAACTGTAGTCACATCTGTAAACAACTCGGAGTACATTGTTTCCTGAAAATATTGAAACAATGACTTCTTTAGTGCTTGCCATTGTATATCTACTTTATCATACAAGCACTGTCAGAGGATGCCGCTAGATGCTCAATAGTCGCTGTTTTATTGTTTTGAGTGAAACAGAACAATTCTTTTTATACTAGAAACATCCATGGCTGATAATCTAATATACAACTGTCATTTTTGTTTTGGATTAACACGCATCAAAGATAAATCTGAGTGAGGCAGTGTAAACTAAACTCCCAGTGTCTGCACGGAATCTTAATACTTTTGGACCATGCTTTGCGAGACTGTTAGAACTTTAATGTGGATTTAAGCACTCTTGCTCTATTACATCTAAGAGTTTTGTATTTACATCTGGTTACAAAATGAGCTAATGGGCAAATCATGATGCCAATAGCAAATTCCTCGGGATTATGGGATTAGAAAACATATCTGTTCTTATGTCCTTGGTCCATGGTAGTAAATAAAATAAAAGTCAGTTTTACTTACATAAGTAAAATAAGAAATATACCTAATTTATTCATCTAGCAAAATAAATAATAATTTATAGAACAATATAGAGCAATTGACAATTGGTCTAAAAAGTTAGTATTGCCTTTTTAGCTGGCCTTAAGTTACATAAACTTAAAGATCCCAGAGGTCACTGAGAAGAAAAGTTTGCAGTTTTAAAGATATGTTTTCTCCTATAAATATCCCAAGCCCATTTGACGTGGCATCTTAAAGTGTAGTCTCATCCACCTTCCTAATAGAATGCAAATTTAAGAAGAGCAGTGTGCTCTTCTGCTATTGTACCAGTATGTCTTAATTAAAACGTGTTGATGTTGTTGCTACTTTTTATATTGTCAGTTTTCAGGTTATTACTAACTTTGTATTCTGCACTTTTTTAGTAGCATGGCATTGTTGAATGTAATATAATTGGAAGCACACTAAATGCAAAGTGATACTGAGTATTTTTGAATGTTCTGAAGGCATACGTACTATGATGTCGTTTCGTGGTGGCTGTACTGTTACATAAGCAAAATAAGAAAAAACTACTACATCTTAATAACTAAATAAATGGCACCTAGAAGTAAAAAAAAGGGTTAATAAATTAATACAAGTATAATCAATGACACAGGAAGGGCACGTTTTTATTTATTTAATCCCCACAATCCAGATAGTTTTAAACTACTATAATATGTAAAATATTAACTAATATTTTCATAAAACATATGCATTGTGTGTAAAAGATTAGCAGGATCCAATATATGAATGCTCTTAAAATGCATATGAGAAATACTGGCAGCAGCTGAAAGGAAATTATGAATGTTGTTCTTGAAAACAATGCACATTTGTCACAAATCAAAAAACAATAGTTAACAAAGTCTGTAAGAGAAGAATAATGTGTGACTTCACGGTAAACCATAAATCAACTATTTGGAAGCATGTTTTCTATGGATTAAGAAGTGGTAGCTAAAAAATCATGGCCTGCAGTCTGGTTCACCAATGGAGGAGTAGTCCAATACATGGTACCAGCAAAAGAACACTGTGGTTCAAAGGCCAGGGAAGGCAGCATCACAATCACAATCGGTAGACAGGCTTGGGTCAAGGTAGGCAAAAGGAGACATAATCCAGGCACAATCCAATGGTCAGAGCCAGAGTCACAAATGAGACAGAGCAATAGCAAGAATGGGGGCAAGGACAAAAGGGCTAAGGATAACGGTGGTAAGCTAAACTTCCACTGGGGCACTGGAATAACCAAGAACTGATTGATGCGCTTAATGTGTTTATGTAGTGTCATCTATTAGCACTAATAAGATAACGGATTACGTGTTTGCACACTATATCACTTTTCACTTTATTACAAAGGCTTTTAATACATATTTGTCCCTTAAATATAGATGGATACAATATCAACTGAGTAGTACTGATGTTTATATTATGATATTATGGGAAATTATAGAACAACAACATTAAAAATGAATTCCTTGCAAACTATATGCTTAGGGAGAAGTGAAACTTGTGAGATCCATGGGTTGTACTTTAATATCACTACTTTGGGCATGACCAAACTCTTAGAAACATATAAACTAGAATTGGCTTTTGACTGAGGCCAGCCTTTTCCCTTATAAACTTATCTTATATAACCTGTTCCCAGGGACCGTAACTCTTTCTCCCTTATGGGAAGGATCCCGTAAGCCTCCAGGTACCCACCAGGCACCAAAACTTAAGACGGACTGCCTGTTCCTGGCCCCGAGTCATGTTACGCTTCCACCCAATCCTCTTACTCCATGGCTGTTCTTGTATCTTTTTCTTTTTAATTTAGAATTACTACTTGCCCTAGCTGGTCATAGCGGAAACTTTTAGGCAGACCGCCTAAAGTGTGGGAAATCTTGTCCAGCCATCCTGACATATTGGTCATTTGAATAAAAACAACTTCTTGCTAATGATGTAGTTTGCAGATGCAATGGAATACTGTGTTTCATGGATATCATATCATGGGAGACTGGGCCAAGTTTTGTGTTTTTGCTTTAGTTATAGTTAGGAGATGATCTTATAAAGAAATTACACTTTAACTAGAGAAACCTATATATAAGGCAAAACATGCATCTCACAGTTACAGAAACCAAATAATTGTCTTAACACCCTCCCTTTAAATATGCATTTATGAGATGCTTGTACGTGTAGATTGCACACACAGTCTATGCAGGTTACTGTACACAATATAATGCAGGGTAATTATATATAAGGGGCACATTTCCATAATCATAGTAAAGGTTTTAGAGTATAGGGCACTTGTGACATCACAGTCAATGATCTCTGTATGTTTGCGGGGATCAGACATTTTGTATGCTAGAAGCATGCTATCACTTTAGCTTTTTTCTACCTATGCTTCCATTGCAGCAAGCAGCCACATTAGGCTGTCTACACCATGGACCAATCGCTGCCTAAAGGCAGTGATGGGATCTTGCTTCCTTTTTTGTAATTCTTAGACAAGCTACAGATCAGTCACAGACCAGTCAGCAACTATCTGTACTCCACAGAGGATGGCTCCATATTTAATTTTAACTGTGTGGCTTTCCTCTTCAACCGTGGTGTTCTATGTGCAGGGATTCAGACCCATTTAGCTTACAGTGTAAATTATAGAGCTAGCTGAAATAATGAGATAACAATCTACCACAAGGTATCATGCCATGTAGCCACTCGGCACATATAGTATGTCCAATGAATATCAGACTGTAAATTGAGATCTGCCAGTGAATAAGCTTTATCATTAGAAATAACCAATAAGAATGCTAGAGGGAATAAACATCGAATTTACTTTTGCTGACAATTCTACATTATGCTTCATCTGTTTCATATATTTTATCAATGCAGATATCTTATACTAAGTATTTTAGCAATAGTAGTATTTTATTAACCTAACAGTACTATAAGAAAATGGTAATATTTATGAGATTATATTCATGGGGAAACTGAATTCACATTACAGTCAGGATATTTTAATCTATGATGGATTTGGTGAGTACAATGGCTTAGAACATAATTCTTGCACTTGGTCACATCCTGAACTTGACATTCTGTGACCAATAATTTATCACAGTGCATTAACCTTGATTGTGTTTAATACTCCTCCTGATTTTCTTGGGAAAATGGCAAACATTCCTACTGTGCACAATGAGGGTAATGATATTGAATAGTATTTTGTTTCACATTTGCTAGTGATTAGAGGTAGTGTTCCACCCATTCTGTGGACTTTAATACTTTTACTTTATTTTTACAGACATTGATATGAATTCTACTTAAGTTTGTCAGGCTGATACTCTTTCAGTGCCAACCCCATACGTGATATGTTTTTGGCAAAGTGGACCCAGGGTGCCAACCAAACATCTCATATGCGTTTGCACTGTAGGGTCGACACTTCATGACTGGTAAAAGTAAGTAACATTTAATAGTTTAAAGCTAAATGTTAAAGGCAAGAGTCCAATCATATATCCTCTTCATGTTTCCCTTTTTAAACATAATATGTTTTCCCTTTTCTTTTAATCCCTTAGATGAATCTAAGAAGATACCCATGAAGAATTTGATGACAACACATATTATAGCAAGGAAAGTTGCCTTTATTAGTTTAATCACTTTTTCATTTTAGTTTTAGGTGTATTGATTTATATACTTTTAAGCTTGGCAGTAGGTATTTCTGTTTTACTTTCTGACTAACATTTCATAGTTGTCTTTAGTTGTTAACCCAGGGAACAGCCAATCTAACATGGCTGCTTGCTACCATAATAACATATTGATGTTAAAAAAGGGCAACATACAGCAAACTGATCTATTGTGAGCTCAGCTGTCTGGCATACTTGTAAAGAAAAAGCACATTAACAGGGATCAGGACACCACATATGCTCCCCTTACCCTAAATAGCCTGCCTCCTCCAATAAAAAAAAGGTAAAAATAAGTAAGAAAATTAATACATTTATTCATTTAAATACATTTTCAACCCCTTCATGACCAATAAAGTACTAGATATGTCATGAAAGATGTCCCTTCAAAATGAAATGGTCCCACTGCACCATGAATGTGGGGTCACCGCTGTTGATGACTGCTCCACGATCTTGTACAGCCAATGGCATGCACAGATACAGTCAGATGACAAAAAGGGTGCTTGTAAGCACTGTCTTTGTCTCTGTTCACTGTCTCTACTCTCTGTGATCAGGAACTGTAGAGAGACAAAGAACAGTAAGAAATATATTCAATGAATACCAAGAGGTTTTAAAAATATATATATATAATTTTCACCTGACCCTAAGGGGTTAATTATTTTTTATAAATGTTTTAATTGATACTGTGTAGTTAGTGTGCTGGGGGTTAATAACAGTTGAATAAGCAAAACCACAATAATTGGACTGACACGCTTTTGTAGAGTACAACTCTGATCAACTTCATCATATAGTTTTATTGGAGGCTGAAATGACTGTGGCTGCATGTGGCTAAGCCAGCAGTTTTAATAAACTTCACATGCTGAAGTTCCTTCCTTTTTTCTCATCCATCCTTACAAAAGATGCTGAATCAAACAACAACAATCAGTAACTTAACAACAAGGGAAATATACCGTAATGGGAAGAATAATCATGCTGAGCATGAGAACTACAAGACCTTCTGCAATGGTATACACGTAAGGAGAGTTTATATGTGTGTATGCATACAGAAATACAGTGTAGTTAATGTTGTAAATTGGAATATCATCTTAGGTGTTCAGAGGCCCTTTATCAGCAACCATCACTCCTGTGTTCCAATTGCATGTTGTGTTAGCTAATCCCAATTACTATACATAACAGTGTGCATCAATTTGCCCATATAAACTATGTTTGTTTTTTAAGCATAGAAACATAGAATGTGTCAGCAGATAACTATTTGGCCCATCTATCTGCCCAAGCAGAAAAACACACAAAAAGGGTCTATTTGTGAAAATGGTTTTATTAAATAACATTAGCATTTGCACTGAATAATATCACTCACTCTTTCACTGTTTCATTCACACAATCAGTAATTCTCTCACTCAGTCACACAAATCATTTTCACATATTCATTAATACACTACAAAATCATTCAAGCAATTCATCCACACACTAATTAATTCATTCTCTCATTCATACACAATTCATTCACACATTAATTTATTAATTCTCTTGCCCATTCACACAATTCATCCACTCATTCATTCTGTCACTGCTAGAAGACTAGCAGTGCAGGAACTTGGTATAAACCACCAGGGGATTAGGGTAGGCAGGAACACAAGCCGTGAGAATCTGGATTGGATAAATGTTCCGAAGACGTAGTCAAACGCAGAGTCAAACGCAGGAGACAGACAGGAACGTCAAAACAGGCCAGGGTCAAAACTGAAAATCAATAGGAGTTTATTATACACAGCCAAATGTACAAGGCACTATCACAGGTACTGATATAGCATAAGAACCAGGTTTAAATAGTCCTAGCAATTTAATTTCCCGTCCAGGATTGAAATGGAGGCTTGAAACACAAGAGACTTTACGGATCTGGAGAAAACTCCTTTCCTGTACAGCCGATATCGGCCACACAGGGGCGTGCGTGCGCCTGAAAGAGCAAGAGACCATGTGGTCCGCGTCACAGGATCCTGGCGGCAGCTGCTGGCGTTGAGGGACTTCAAAATGGTGGTGGTTCGGACGGCAGACGGTAAGTAATCTGTAGTTACAAATTCATACTCTGGCTCATTAACAGTTCATCCACTCATTCATTAACAGTTCATCCACTCATTCATTTATTCATTCTTTCACTCATTCTCACTCTTTATTTATTTCAATATTTTTACTGATTGATGAATTACAAAAAAACACTGACAGGACTCCTTTCAAAGTTTATTTTAAGATTGAAATAGAGAATGTATTATAATTATTTAAATTATAATTATTTACATTATACTTTAAGCAGCTTCCATATATTAGATAAGTAGGACGTAAGACCATAAATGCAGGACATAAACTATATACAATGTGGTAGCAGAACATGTTTTATGGATTTTACAGTAGTTTTTATGGAGTGAGAATTACTATTTCAATATTTTTTTCTCGCTATCACCCCCTTCTTTGTAGTTAATTTACCCTGCTGAAGTCCTACGGTGGGAGCGCGAGGCCTCTGTCTCGCTGCCCTGCCGCGGTAGGAGCTGCTTCACTTCTGAGCGCCAGAATATGATGTCATATTCCAGCGCTCAGCATGAAATGACGACAACCAAGACAGAGGCCTTGCGCTCCCACCTGGCCACGTGCCACAACTGCAGGCTATGCATGCCCGTTGTGGCACGCGTGCCATAGGTTCCCCTTCGCTGATATAGATGCATGTGCTCTCACTTTAGGACCAAGCTACCGGGAGTATTTCTGATCCTGTACAATTGTCTAGGGAAGGGCTGAAATCTACTGTCAGGTGAAAGATGAAAGTCTATCCCTCTTGTTTTGGGGAAGAAAGCTATGCAGCTTCCATTCTCTTTGCGGAAGCCACTGACATATACTGCACTGTCATTTTGCTATAAAGATATCTTCTGATAGCATTAAACAACTAGCTTTTATCAAACAGAAATAGTATTTTTCTGTGAATGCTGCTGGTGTGGCAGGTATAGCATTTGAAACATGACAAGGTCAAGGTCAGATTCATTCAGGTTAGGGTTGGTTCAGCCAAGTATCAAACTTTTAGTTACACTTGGGATTTCCCCAGGATATATAGCAAGCAAATAAAAAAGCATAGTGTACAGTACTTAGCATTTAAGATGACAGTAGCAGTAACCATGAAAGCTGACACGAACAGACACATTTACACTGGGTGGAGGTGAGTAGGGCATAGGCCTACCAGTACCCAGAGACTGGTGGGGCAGGGACATCGACAGTACCAGCCGACCCGTGAACACGTTTGAGCTTTCCATTTAAAAGGCACACTAAAGCACCAGTCAAATAAATTGGCATGGCTATTTGGACATTGCTGTGAGAGGGGTTTCTTTCTTCATTGCAAAGCTGAGGCAATTAGGTTAACAGCACTTGATATTCTAATTTAGTGAGGTATGATTCTTGCACCCTCTGTCTGCCAATTGCTCTAGTGTTGCTGCCCAATTACCTTGCGTCCTCTGAGGGATCAATTTATCAAAATGGTCCAATTTTGGAGGAAATTTAGTCTAATACCATGTGGTTGCATGAGACTCTCTGCCAGCACCTGTCTGTTGCCCTACTAATGCTTCTGTTGCTGCTGCTCTATCACTTTCCTTAATCTAAATGATTCTTTTAGTAATTGGCCCCATTGTCTGATAAAATACTGTCCCATAGCATGCTGTAGGATGTGTGTATCCATTGGTGTAGTGCTGCTGTTGGTGGTCCTGCAATGCAAAATCTAGTCTAGATATCTCCCTAAGCCCTTTGATGATGCTGTTTGAAGTAATTCTTGTTGAAATGTTAGTCCAGAAGGTGGCTGAAAACTTAACAAAAAAATCATCCGGATCGATTTTTCTCATCTAATATCTCATTAAAGCTTAATTTTAAGCTTTAGTTACTCCAGTGCCACAAAATTTAAGAAATGCAGGACCAAGCAAAAAAACTTGGCTTCCAGTGCCTAAGAAGATCACACAATTTCTGGTTAGAAATTGTGTCACTTCAGCTGCACTTATACTAAAAAAGTTATAACCACAACACAACTTTTCACCCACTGCAGTGCTGATCAAGCCTTACATTGCTTACCTTTTTATATATTCAGGTTAGAACAGGTTCAACTGAAGTCGCTCCAGTTACACCTATTATACTAACAAATACTTCTGACAATACGTAATATTTTTTAAAAATAAAGCCTCTAGCACATTCTCCACATCAGCATACACTGATACTGTTAACCTTCTGAAACCTGAGCGGATAGGATGCTGAACTTTCCCTTGTGTGGAGATAACCTGAGAAAAAAAATACATAATAACTTTAAGCAGTGCTATCCAGACACTGACACTCTAGCTATGGAGAAAAGGGTCTACATTTTACAAGCCACATGACAGTGAAATCAGCACAGACAAATCAAGAGGAGAAGAGGTTAAAAAAAAAAATTCTCCTTTCATAAAAATGAAAAAATAAATATGGGGTATGACTGTAATTAGGAGATTTTGCTGAACTTAAATTGGGTCATTGTTCGCCCATGGCACCTACAGAAAAATGTTTACACAAAATTGCAAAAAATAAACAAATTCTATTTTAATATAGGTTTTCTTAATCTATTATCATTAAAAATTATTATGTTTTATGTATTTCTATAGAACAATGTAGAATTTGTGTTCATCAAACATGGAAAAGGGGAATCATGGTTTAACAAACATATTGTAAAAATTACAAAAAAAACCACTCTGGTCATTAGGGTATGAAAAAGCCCCAGTCCCAGAGGGGTTAAATTTCCCTTTTGGACCTCTTAATGAAATAGCAGAATTCCATTGTTTAGAACGTTATTGCCGTGATTACCTTTTGGAACTATTGCATGTAGCCAAATTCCAAACACATCATGTACAATCTGTTTGACCATCTATACAAGCACTCTAATGATTCATGTCTATTCTTTCCTTATCAATCTTTAGCCTTTTTGGAGGAAAAAGTTTTTGGCATGAGTTGTGTATGTTTTAACAACCAGAAACTGTGAAGGGTAAAGCATATTGAAAAATAATTCTAACAACTTGCAGCCAATGTCATTTTGGACAAGGTTGTGAATTCCTGACGTTATTTTTCTGTTTTTACTGTATATATATATATATATATATTATATATATATACGGTAAATTTCAACACTATATATATATATATATATATATATTGTGACAAAAAGGCCGGTACAGTAGTGGATGGGCAGTATATACACCCTACTTTGGCTAATTTTGTGTGCCCTTACATGTTAAGTTAAAGCCCCAGGGAAAGAGAAGCACAATAAAAAAACTACACTATAAGAATGTGATTTATAAATTGTGTAATGGGTCCCTGGGGTGTAATATCCAGAAGAGCAGGGTGTGCTGGTACTCCAACAGTTTTAAAATCCAGACCAGGATTTACAGGTGACCAAGTACAGCGCACCTAGTCTAACCAGGAGGGTTTAAAAAGCCCAGCTTGGTGCTATTCACTCGCTCTCTTCTTATTTCCAGCCAGGAGAGCTGCTGGACAAAAAGCCTCGCTGGAGTTATTTTGTTTGTTTGGAGTGTTTTGTTGGGAGGTGGGGAAGCCGCCCCAACCTATGTTTAGTTAGTGCTCAGATGAGCAAGGGTTTATTTTTGTTTATATTGTATTTTTGTTTAAGCTGCTGATTTGAAGAAAATAAATATTTTGATTTTATCTGGATCTGGAATTGGCTTTTATATTACCCTAGAAGACAAGTGATTCTGAAAGATCTCTGACTGATTCCTTGTGCTTTAAAGGACATTCAGTTACAATATATATATATAT